>SNQJ01S0018670.1:77412-103714 GCA_010110895.2 Picea sitchensis
TAAAAAGAAGCAAGTATGCAAAAGCATAATATTAACAACACAAAGAGACTGAACACATCCATGGTATTGAATAAAGCTTTCCTATTAATTCAATGTCTGTACATGGAGTTTCCTCGCAAGCTCTCTCGGCTCTCTCTTTCTTCTTGCTCCTGTATGAATGAATGAGAATTCTACAATGTCCAAAGGAGGGTGTCTATTATTCCGTTTTCCCTCTCTACAGCTAACTGTCTAATCTACAGCAAATTCTATCTACCAGCATTAAAATAAAATTAAATGTCTCCCTATCTACTAATACAATCCAACTGCGCTTCACCATGAATGCTCTCATCCAAACGACGACGCACCAATCTCCAAGCATTTCAAAATGTGCGCGCTGGCACTGTCCAGCTGTGTGTGTTCTTTCTCCGTGCGCGCTGGCTCGCTTGATGACGTGTAGATGCTCCTGCATCAGTTTGTTAGTTACATTTCCTGTTTACTTTAGAATGTTGTAGATGCATCAAAATAATGTTATGAGATAATAGCTAAATATGTATGTAATTCGTATCTCAATAAGCTACAAGAAATTAGATACCTTTGAATTTTTCATTTTTATGATTATTCTACATTTAATGGACCTCATCTTGGACGGGGGAAATTACATAGTACCTTTATCACATTTTGTTTCCTAAAATGTTACTAGTTTCGTAGGCTCATGTGCGATCCTTTTTTTTAATATTATGTTTTTTTATAGGACATTTAGTCTTCTCACATTCCATGAAATAAGCTTCAAATTGTCACTTTAGTTGGGGTTGTAAATATCTTTCTGTAAATACTAGAATTTTTCCTAAGTCCACTTGGTCTTCTCTTGTTTCCCCGATTATCTCCTTGTAGGGTTTTCATCCCCTCTTGGTTTCTTCACTAGGGTTTTTTCTGAGTATTTTCAAGGGATTTGTCTTAATCCCCATACTTCCTGATGCTACTATCGAAATCCCTCGTATAGCCTCTTTACTTCTCTTTCCTTGTATTTCACATTCTATTTTCCTTAACTGGCCTATTGTCATGTCATTAACTTCTTATTCCCCATGTAGTTCCTTCAAAACTTGCATGTCTAAATCCACCTTCTCTAGATCCATCTTGGAGGTTGTCTCTTCTTATGTGTTATCCACTTTTGGTGCCTCTAGATCTTCCAAATATTTCATCTCCTATTCATCTTTTGTCATCTCCTCTTTCAACATCTTTAGATATGGATTCTAGTTTTTTTCCATGTCTTCTTCTCGTGGTGCTTCTATCTTTTTTCGTTATTCCTGCATCTCTTTAATGAGTTCCTGAATGGGTCCCTCCTCGAGCGATTTGAAATGGTTTTTGTTATTTTCCCCTTCATTGTTGTTGGTTTATTTGGTCATCTCCTAAACTTGTGCTTCTCTTGGATCTTCATGAACCCTTTTCCATATGTTCCTTCTTGAGTTTTTCTTAATTCTGATTTCTCATTTAAGGGGAATTCTTGGAATAAATGACCACGAATATGACATTTCCTACATCTTAAGGGAGTATTTTCATAATATAAAGTGTGGCTCCACTCGTTGTCTTGATATGACACTATTACAAACTTTGGGAGAACGCCTGCAACGTTCATGTATACACAAATCCTTGCATACCATGTGTATATTTCCATTTTTGTTACCTTTGAAACTTTGAGAAAGGCCCCTAGGGTGTTCCATGTACCTTCGAGTGTTGTGGTAATGAATACATCATAATGTAGACTAGAGTTATCGTGAAATCTTCTTTTTCTGTAGCAAAACTTTCATTCGAGTATTTTATAGGGAGACTTGTCAAGTTAAAGAAGCAAGGGCCTTCCTCGAAGAAGTGATCTCTATCATGATGGTTAAAGAAAATTGATATGAATATCCATTAATTTATTTTACTCACATTTTTTTAGAGTAATTTGTTTTCACATTTTGAAAATATTTTTTTTTATAGAAAAAACAAATTGTAAAAACCCATTATGTGATGTATGCATTTGGTTTGTTTAATAAACCATATTACTTTCAATTAATAATAACGTGCTAGCTTCATCTTTCTAACTTAAAATACCTAGACCCATAATAAAATCCAATAACATTAATATTAATGGAGCCCGACTCTATAATAATGGTTAAAGCTACTTTGTAATATATCAAAATGTGGGTTTGCTTGGATTTCACTGCCTATTAATGCGCCACAAATCGTGACTGTTTAATTCTAACGAAGATATTGCGGCCTCCAAGCCTATTCCTTCTATATATTCCTTTATGTCCACTGTCCTTACAGATACGTTTGTTACGGTATGAGCCTCAGATATTCTGCACTACTTTGGTTTGCCCGCAGTTCATATTCGTCGCTGCTCGCTAATTTGGCCATGGATAGCCTTTCTGTATCTCGAAAATGTATTAGTTTCAGAATTAGTTTCAGAATTATCTCGAAAATGTATTAGTTTCTTTCTAACATGTATTAGTTTCAGAATTATTAACAGAGCGTTGATGGGATTGGTGATAATAGATGGTTTTAGAGAGTGTGAGTTTGATTTCGGTGTCAGATACTACAGGCTTACTGTTTTTGTACACCAGTGGGTTTTGCTAAGCTCGTGAAATCTCGAAAATGTTGGTTGTCACTTTTAAATGAATATGTATTGCGTAGTATATATACTATAGGGTTTGTCTTGGTATAGGAGGATGGTGGGTTGGTTTCAGTGTCAAGGAACTATAGGGATGATTTTGTTCCTGCACTGATTATACAATTTAAAACCTTTTTGTTTTACAACTGTAAAGACTGAATTGTTGAAGATAATGTTGTTTTACCGTTTTGATCTCTTTCATGTTTTGTCCATGTACAGGTTGCAGTCCGAGCTGATGGAATTGATGGTACCTTTCCTACTCTTATTACTTTCTTTCAGTTTGTGATTATGCTACTTTGTATTCTTATATCACGTTTTAACTTTTCAGTTCATTTATGTCCTATTATCTTTCAATGTTAGATATTAGTAGAGGATGTTGGGATTTTCTTTTGGTGTTATGCATATAACACTTTTATTAACACCAGAGTACAGGCAAAACTTGATTTTATTCTTCATTTTTCCTAATACCCTGCGTATGCAGCATTCATTTAATCCCTACATAGAGTGCATATTAATCCCATATTTGACTTGCAATTTTTATTGTCTAATTTTTATTGTCTAATTCTTGTTCGATCTTCAGATGAGTGGTGTTCCTGGAATTTCAGCTTTTCCAGAGGCGGATAACATGTTCTCTTGGGTTGGCACCATAAATGGAGGAAAAGATACTGTTTATCAGGGTCTGGTATACAAGCTTTCTTTGTGTTTTCCAAAGGACTATCCCTTCAAGCCTCCGCAAGTGAAATTCGAGACACCTTGCTTCCATCCTAATGTTGACGAGGATGGAAACATATGCTTGGACATTCTTAAGGTAGGTTTTGTTTGTTTTTTGTCTTTTACCTTGGTGTCTAGTTTTTTGAAAGCTACTTGCAAGCACCTATACTACTGGGAAATCTGTTACATTTTGGTAAATCTCTTACCTTTTGTACATTAATTCTTAATGAAAACTGATTACAGGATAAATGGTCCTCTGCATATGATGTTAGTACTATCCTCCTTTCTATTCAGAGCCTTCTGGGAGGTAAATGGAATCTTTTTCTGTATCAAATTTGTAATTTTATATTTCCATTGTTTTTTCTTCCAAACTCATCCAGCTATTTTGTTGTGCAGAACCAAATAATGAATCTCCTCTTAATTCCCATGCAGCAGCAATATGGAACAAGCAAGAGGGTAATGCTTGTAACCTTTGCGTATTAAAATAAAATATTATTAAAATAAATTAGTGATTGCATAGCAGTATGATTGAATTAATTTCGTCCCTAGAATAATCCACTGATTATTTCATACAAAATGTGTAGACTTCAAAAAGGCAGTGCTGAAACCGTACGAGGATGACGGTAGAGTAACTCGTTAATAATTTGAATTCATACAGTTTTCAAGACTTTGAGATTCTTTGCCTAGAATAATGCAAAATGTGTAGAATAATGCAAAATGTGTAGAATTCATACAGTTTTCAAGACTTTGAGATTCTTTGCCTAGAATAATTTCATACAGAATGTGTAAAATTCACACTGATTACTTCATACAAAATGTGTAGAATTCAAAAAGGCAGTGCTGAAACAGAAACAGTACAAGGATGACGGTAGAGAAACTCGTCAATAATTTCAATTCATACAGTTTTCAAGACTTTGAGATTCTTTGCCTTTGGTGCAATCAATCAAATTGTACTAGATGGTACTTTTACAATTTTTCTCTGTATAAAGTAGTGGATTCTTATTACAATACATCTCGTTCAAGATGTCACTGAAATCTTATAAAAGATTCACATGTCATTTTTCATGTTAAAGACATTGCTTAAGGTGTAAACACTTGAATAAAGCAAGACGAAGCGATATATCTCATCCAGATATATTTGACCTTTTAGGTCAAGAACGTGTTTATGAATAATGGTGGATGTTTTTTATAAATGTATATGAATCCCTTTTGTTAATATTTGACTTTTTAGGTAAAAAACTTGTTTAGATTGAAAACTTGTTTGATAAATAATGGTGGATGTTTCATATAAATGTATATGAATCCCTTTTGTTCATGGTGAATGTTTATTATAAATGTATATGAATTCCTTTTTATAAGTTCACATATAATTGACAATTTGTTAGGTATGAAAATATTATCTTATAAATGATGTTGGCTGGTTTAATTGGCAATTGTTAGTCATGAAAATATTATCTTATGAATGATGATGGCTGGTTTATATAAATGTATAGGATTAGTTAAATATCTAATAAATAATGGTGAAATTTTTTGGAGAATGTTTAGAGACTATTACTTCCATATTTGTTAGTCAAAAACATATTATGTGATAAATTCTAGTGGTCTATATATATATATATATATGTATATATATATTTCTATTCTTATTTATTGTGTTTGACTAGATTGGAAATTTGGAAAAATTAGTTTATATATGAAAGTATTTAAAATGTAAATGTTGTTATGATACAATCTATTGTGATTGAAGATGAATATAAACTTTTTTTAACAAGTTCTTTAATTTATATTTAAAATTATTGATTTTTTTCCCTTGGATATTCATATATATTTTTAAAATCTACATGAGTTGGCCATAGTCTTATTGGAGATTTCAACCTTTGTGGGTATCCACAACCTCCCATCCATCTCATCAAAGATCCTCTATCTCCTTGGATATTGATATATTAAAAGAATAACATTTTTTTATTATATTATATATATGGGTATCACATGTGACTTGTTGTTTTTTACTATATTTTCATGCTCACTCGAATGAAAGGGTGCTTTTATAATTATTTTGCATTAGCATTTTTTAATAAGAATTGATTCATGTGAGTGTGGTGAAAATGATAGATATCCTTGGAAAAAAATCCATAATTTATGCAACATAAAGGATATAGAAACTATATGCAATAGTAATTTATCTTATTCATAAGATAAATTCACAAGATATTCATAAGATATTTTCTATATATTCACAAGATAAACATAGAGAAGAGAGAGAAGTCAAACTTCAAACAAAGTAATATCCTTTGAATACACTATTCAAAAACATATAGAAAATACCATATTAGGATTCAAGAGTAAGTTTCAAAAAATGTATATTAGATTACAAGAAATGGAAAAGAAAATCCAAAAAAAGGAGAGGCCAATAATCTACAAAATCTTAGTCTAAAAAATAAGATTAAAGAGCTAGAAGAAAAGCTAAATAAAATTTTGGTGCTAAATAGTTTGGAAGGTAAATTGGTTATAAAACCCAACAAAAGGGAAATGAATATTCTTATAGAATTATACCATGAGCATTATAGAAGATCCTTTAATGTCATATTTTTTTATTAGAAGAGAAGAAGATGGGGACTTGTTGGCACTAGTCAAGTAAGGACTGCAAAAAAAATCACAACTTGTCTCATAAAAGAAAAGAGGTTAGGAAAAATAATTGAGCATAAATCTAGGTTAATCCATGCTAATTTAATCTCTAGAATGACCATAAATACAACAAACATAATAAAACTATGAATACTAAGATGACCAATATAAATTAAAGAACAAAGTTCAAAAGGTAAAAGAAGCGAGGAATGAAGGAAAATGGGCAATAATTAGGAATAAAAAATATGTTATTAAAGATAGATACCAAAAAGATAATAATAAATAGGAATTTGGAACACTTCATATTTTCTCTTGGAACTTTCATGGATTTCAATGGAACAAAGGGCCTATGTTAAGTTGGATCCTATATGAAATTGATATTATACTACTTGTTGAAACTTAGGAGCATGAAGGATCTAATTCCCCTAACATAGAATGATGATTTATCTTGTGGTTAGTATGGAGAAAAATATCCTCCCATAGGGGACTGAAGGCATAGTTTTTAATGTATATTAGAGAATTTTTCCTCATATTAGGCTTCACAAGAAAGACCTTTTCAATCAATACATGTGGATGGAGATTTCAAATATAAATGATAGGAATATTTATATACCAATATGTTATTCCATGCCTATAAGAAACACAATTTAGATAAAAATTGTCCTTATAATGGAAATATATTTACAAGTTGAGAAATGAAGGTATTGTCCTCTTGTTAGGAGACACTAATGATGGAAAAATAACTAATCAAGCTATTTTTTTAAGAAATGACTCCAAATCTAATGCTCCATGTCTATATGAGGACCTTGTTTTAGCTAGCAATACAAAAGAAACTCGAAAGACTTGGTTGAGAATTTGTTTGGTACTGAGCTAATCAAGGTACATTGTTCTCAAGATATAATAATTTACAATAGTCTATTGAAGTATCATAAATCTAACCAAATTTCTTTTAGTCTCATAGATTATTTGATATATAATATCCATGTATACAACCAAATGGTAAATTTTGACATGTTAAACAACCATGAACCTGACTCTAATCATGGATCGCCAAACTTTGTCATGCACAAAATCCCCATTGAAGAGCATAGATGATTTTAGGGGCTAAATTTCACCAATGGGATATTTTTCCATGGTTTTCCCCCAAAAGAGATTCACCAATTTCCATTTTTTCTAAAAACAATTTGCTCAAATTTCATAGAATAAAATTATTTTAAGTTAAAAATCGCCAAAATTTTATAGAAACATAAAATCCTTGGAAATTTGAATATTTTTACACAACTATCGCCAAACATTTTATATTTTTCATATTAAGGAATACTAAGATTAGCCTATATTTCTACATTTTAATATAAATTTCCATCCTTAAAATCATCCTTGCTGAAGAGAGTTTTGATAACCAAAAGCACTTGATCTTTGACAAAAATAGCGTTGATTTTTTTTAAAGGATTTAACTAATGAATTAAATCTTCTATACCTCTATCTTAATTTCACTACAACCCTCTCTACTTCCATTAACAATTTCTCTATCAAGATGTTTTAAAAAAATGAAAAATAGAATAACCAACTCTTGGTATGATAAAGAGTGTAAGATTTATATAAAATATAATAGGGATGATTTTAATGAGTCCTTAAAATATAACAAGATAAATTTGTACAAAGCCCTAATTAAAAGAAAAAAATTTACTATATAAATAGAAAGAAAAAGAAGTTTTTTCACCTGTCTAAGATAGATCCTAAGAAATTCTCGAGGACAATTATAATTGGTAAAAACAAAGAAAAAAATATGACTCCCTTGACTGTAATGTCCCTAGCCATCCATGCCGGGCCATGCTATGCCAGATAACTCTTACTGTTCTCTCTGTGGAACATATTGTAACATACCCAATATCCAGTTGAGATATGCTACATAAATTTTTGAACTGCATGTAATTAAAATATATACACAGAGAACTCTTGTGGAAGCATTATACATAGAATGTAAACATACAAATACATCTGTAAATACACGGATTCACACTAAAATAGCAGTAAGCATATACATGCAACATATACAGGAAACACCCATAAAAATAAACACAGTTATAACTGCACATATGATAACACATAAGAATAAGAACATAAATAACAATGCAACATGTAAATTCATCGCACAATTGGCACTTATATTGGTAAGAGTGTCACCAACTGCGTGAAGACCTTCCACAAACCTCCCAGACTTAGACCACACTGCTCATCACTCTCAATAGTGATTCAACCCTGAGATGGGACTAAACTCCACCCAAGTAAAGGGATTCCTAATGAGGCTAAAGGCTCATGGACAACAGGAAAGACTCCATCTCACGTTCCAAATCAACCAACAGACTATAGTCCCTCATTCCCCACATGCCTGCCCCACCGAGGAAGTGTGCCCCTTCTCTGCTCAACAGTCCTTTGGCTTCCCCACTTCCTTTCCGAGCTTCAACAATAGGTCGGACAGGAAGTCTGAGAGCACTGTAGCTGCAGTTTAACACCTTTAGGAAATCAATCCCCAACAATTCTCTCACCCAGAGAACTGCTCATAGGCTTGACAACCCACCTCTTCAGTCCAGCTCCCACACCAACCGGCTACACGAGCACCGAGATGGTTATGGATACAAGTTCAGGTACAATTATGAAAATACGAAGGATAACTCAAATGTTGTGTGCATGCTCATGGATGATTGACTCGATGAATGAATGATGGAATAAATCATGGGAATAATGATGGAAAAGATGATAGGAAATGAACTAAGTCCCAACAATATGTATGCATGTCCCCAACTTGACACTTGTCATGTTCGGAGCTACTTTGGCCTACTTGTGCCCAACTTTAGAACTTAGGATAAATAATTATCCATACTTTATATTTAAGAAATATTAATATAATATTCCTTTTTGGCTTAAGCTCCCTAGCTTAGCATTTTTTCCTTAACTTTTAGGTCCCTCCCTTGACCTAACCAGTGGATTTTAGTTCCCCATCTCTTTTATCGTGGTCGTTCTGCGCGCAACAATGTATTTTATATTAATCATGAGACATGTACAAAAATAGGCGCATTGGCCTTTAACATCTAGGCTCTCTGGCCTAATCAAAACATAAGCAGCCTAGCTTATAATAACTGGCTCACCAACCTATAAAACATGTCATATACACAAAGGCTCCTTGGCCTCAACATTGTGTGCACTTAAGATGCTGCACGCAGTATCCTAGAATGTGCACACTTCCTCATTTTATGGCGCAGTACATGCATGCACTATGCCATGAAATGTCCATACAAAATTATATCAAACAACTCACCATCTTACGTACATTTGTATTTATATTTACAATTGGGTTCAACCTAGGGATATTACACTGAGGGACTAGAATCCCTACCTTTAATTTTTTATGAATCTTTGTGGACAATATTTAAACCATTTCTATAGAGGAAGAAGTATTTTCTATATAATAAATAGAGATTGAGGTTAAGTGGCTTGCATAAGGAAAGATAAGGACATTGAAGGATACCAAGAATAAATCATAAAAATTGGAGGGCCTATCCTCATCTCTCACATCCACAAGCTCTTCAATTTAACAATCAAGCAACATGGGGTCTGTAATGAACCCCGTCGTTATGACAACAAGCCTCGCATAACAAGTAAATTTTTTTATTTTTTATTTAAGTAATAACGACAATACACTCAACATCACAACATGACGACGAACACAATGCATGCAAATGACAAAAAAACAAACAAACCCACCTAGCATGCTAGCACATCATGCAACTAGAAGCAACATACAACATTCAATTAGATGAAAAATAAAACCAACTACCAGTTCATCCTACCTTGCTAGGTTAGGACCTCTAGGATACATAAACAATGCTCAAGCCAAGGTTCCCATCGATTTTGACGATTTAAGGTCTCAAGGTTGGTGACTTTTCTGAGGAACAAGGAGGTGTCTACATCCTGCCCAACACAAAAAAGACCACGCCTACTAAGCTAAAGAAAAATCAATCAATCCAACATAAAAAATTTAATGACACAAGTGGCTAGAACCGTCTCGGTGAGTGGGAGACAGTCTCATTAACGTTACAAAAAGTACAACCTTACTTACAAAAAAAACAACATCCACATCGGGAGGCGCATGATCCTAAGCTATTTTTCATATGATATTATCGATCAATTCGCAAAATGACCCAATCATAAGATATCACGTCACCACATTGTGACAAGGCGCTAGAGACGCATGCGAAAAAAATAATAATTATAAACCTTAAACCAAACAAAAATACAACAAGCCTGAAATCCAATTTCCACTGACATACAATATACAATGTCGTCATATGAAGGCGCTCTAAACAATCAAGTAAAAATGGGTGCAAAGTGACCAAACTCGATACATTAAATGGACACAACATCTAGAAGTAATTCATTTGTTTCTATCGTCATAAGGACTACTTCGCAACATAAGTAGCCAATCAACAACTTAAACTAAAGGCACATATCCATCATCAAGCAAACATTTACTTTCCATTCATTTACAACCCCTTTACATCATTTAAGGAATATAGAAACTCATCATTCATAATCACAATCTATTAGATAAGGGTTCCATTGACAACATTAGTAAACTCAAAAGTCCTTACCTTTTTTTTTTTTTGTGATTTAGAGTATGTATTGATTCCTGGTCAAAAAATACAAATGTCTGAAAGTCAGCTAACTACCTGGCAGCAGTGCCCTATTGGGAAACCACCTCTGCTAGGTGTCCAAGTTCAAAAAGAGGTAACGGTGCCCATTCAGGGAACCACTGTTGTCCGATGTCCAGTACATAAAAATAAATTATGCTATGAGGCCATGTAGGGCCAGATTTATCAAAGGGCCAAATGTCATGCATATGAGGGAAGACATTCTACTATGCCACGCAGGGCCAAAATAATGAGAGCAAGAGAAAAAGAGAATGGGAAGGCATTAGTAACCTTGACCTAGATGCAGCCTGGCATAGTCCTACGCTACTTGTGCTTTTACTTTCTCTCAGTCAGCCATGGATTTTTGAAGGTCTTAAACAAACGCCATCAATGTATCCACTAGGCACCACCATTCATCTTCCCTCATCTGAACTTTGCGCATGGCCATTTTGATGTCCTCCAGATCTTTTTTAATGATGCTCAAAGTGGTCATGAGATCAACTCGCTCTTCGTCCATGCTAACGAAAGGAGAAGGGCGGTGGAAGAGAAGAGAGGAGGAAGAGGAGATTAGAAGAGGGAAAGAATGTGAAACTGTGGGGAAGGGATGAGGGGGTGGTGGTGGAAAGGAGGGACGTCGTGGGGGAGAGGGGGGAGACGCTGCATAACCGAGTGAATTTCCCAAGAGATCAAACCACTCTACCCTACATCCGTAGGGGTTCGAGAGGGGGGAGAGGCTAGTGACTGGATCACGGGTTGGTTTAGAAGGAGAGGGGATGACTAAATGGGTGAGAGGGGAAAAACCTTCTTCATGTGGGTGAACATCCATGGGGGCCAACGGAGGGGGTGAAGCCAAATTACAGTGGCAGGAAACAACTCAAGGAGGGCTCAAGGCTTCACGCGACTGAGCAGAGGGGGGCGGTTTCCTTCCCCGAGATTGGTACCAGGCTACTCCATGCCCTTGTCTTCCCCTGGGTTGTGGCATGAAGGAATGAGATGATTTTGGAGGGGAGAAGCTCCAAAATGGAGGGTTCACACCAAAAATATCCAAAGCACGAATAGAGGAATTACACCGGAGTGGCAGAGCAGAGCAGAGAACGGAGTAAGCCCAGAGAGGGTCTCTTTGAGAGAAATGAGCGAACGAGTGAGACAAGGGAGTCGATAACATGGATGGCTAGAGATGAAGTGAACGAGAGGTCTCATTGCATTGCGCCATGAATACGTGCAGGTCCTTGTTAATGTGAGCTATGTGGTTTGAGTGAGGGAGGAAAGGTGAGGACATATATTTTGATTTCCAGTGAGGCTTTGAGGGTGGATGTGGCGTTGGACTAACATATGGTGTCGTGTGGCTTGTCCATGTCGCCTTATATGGAGTTGCATCCATCATATCATGGTGGCACCCCATCTGGAGGTTAGTCTTTTGTGTGAGCCAGGTTCCTGCATGTGATGAATGCAGGGTGCATGGGATTGGTGTCAGGGGAGCAGGAGAAGACCCCTTCCTCCAAATCGACACCCACATTGGCTAACCAGTAATCCACTTGATTACCCGTCGATGATGAAGAGTTGATTTTATTCTAAAAATTCCTCTCATTAGTCTCCATCTTGGGGAGATTTTCTCCAGGTCTACCCCATTGATCAAATTCATAAGGAGATTTATCACAATTTGTGAGTCGCCTTCCACAATGAGAGGAAAAATCTCTTTCTCTAAAGCTACCTGTAGACCATAGAGGAGACTCCAAATTTATGCAACATTGTTGGTATTGTGTCCCATATTACCTGTCAAGATATGGATTATTTCTCCTTTTCCATTTCAGATAATCACCCCATAGCCTGCTGGACCCAAGTTCCCTTTGGAGGCTCCATCAAAGTTGAGCTTAAAACAGTCTTTGGGCAGAGTGTCCTAGTGGGTGTGGCTTGTATTTTGTCTTGCAACTGTTATTGATCTTTCAGGGGTGGGAGTGAGATTGATTTTCCACACCTTGAGAATGTGAAATTCATTCAAAGGCGGTGTGAGGTCCTCCTCTATCCACGGTTGCAGTAAGATGGTTTCATTGATATTGGTTTGGATTGTGTTCCTCACCTCCTACCAGTTCCTGGTGATCGATTTGAATATTCTTCCATTCCTCTCTTTCCAAATGTTCCAGAGGATGAAACCTGGAATAAACTGCCAAATTTTGTTGACGATGGGTGACTAAAAGGTCGAGCTTCTCCATCTCTCAATGATTTCCTTTAAGACTATGCGGTTTCTATTCGACATTCTCATGATATTGTCCCTGTGATCCTAGATGCATGAACTATAAGGAAAAATATTTAGAAGGTGATTTTGTGTTTCTTCCTCCTAGCCACATAGGTGACACCAGGAGGGGCCAATGAAGCCTCTTTTCCAAATATTATCCCAAGTGAGGATGTTTTTGTGTGCCACTAATCAATGAAAGGTGTTGATTTTCGGCAAGGTTTTCATATCCCAAATTTTCCCCCAAACTTCCTCTCGAGGTAAGGTTTTAGGGCCCTCTTTTATGTATTAGGCTTATGAAATGTTGAAGGCTCCTGTGGTGGAGTGGTGCCATATGAGTATGTCCTTGCCTTGTTGACTGGAAATTTTCCTTGCAGCTATATATTCCTGCAAGGGACATAGGTTGAGTTGTGGGGGAATGTGCAGGTTCTCATGAGAAGTTTTCCAGGTGCTTGAGATTTCCCTTGGGTCAAAAGGCTTCCGGTAGTCTATCACTTTTTGAAGTCCAGTAGCTATTGTAAGGGGGATGAGGTTGATGAGAGTCAAATATGTGTTCAGGGGTGGGATTTGTTTCCATGAATTGCTCCAAAAGTAAGTCAAGGAGCCACTTTGAAGTTCCCAGAATGAGTGGTCAGTGAGGATTCTGCGGTTGTTCCTGGCTGCATTCTAGATCAGTGACCCCAGGCTTTGACCAGTCCACCTGATGAGCTTTGTTTCAGTCCAAGTGGGGGTATATTTATTCCTCCATAGTTGTTCCCACAAAACTTGTGGTCGCTTTAACCATCTCCACCATATTTTAGCACTCAGGACCTTGTTGAGAATAGTTGGGTCTCGGAGGCCAAGTCCTCCATTCTTTTTCGGAGTGCATAATTTTTGCCAACTTACCAGGGACATTTTACACCCCTCTTTGTTACCCTTCCACAGGAAGCTTCTTTGAAGCATTCTCAAGGTGTTAAGAATGAAATTTGGGGTCGCCAAGGCTGAGAAGATGTAAACCGGGAGAGCTTGCAGGACAGATTTAAGTATGATGAGGCGACCAAGAAAATTGAGGGAACGAAAGGTCCAAAGAGAGAGTCTCTTTTTGAAGCTGGAAAGTAAGGAGTCCCAGGAAGAATTTTTGAGTGGGTTGTCGATGAGGGGGATTCCCAGGTAAATAAAGGGAAGGATGTTACAGGTAAATCCTAAGAGGTGCATGAGGTGACATTGGATTTCCACAAGAGTGTTAAAAAAGAACACTTGTGATTTGCATAGATTCTCCTCCATTCTCGAAGCCTCGCAGCAGAGGTAAATGACGGCTTTGAAGCGCAGGTCTTCTCTAGCTATGGACAAAGCCATAAGAAGTATTGCATCTATGGATTGACTATGCGAGATGGGGGGAGAAATTCCATGGGGTGTGAGGCCATAGAGAGAGTGGTCCCTGATGGTTTCTTTAAGGGTGCAACTTAGTCCTTCTTCCAATAGGATAAAGAGAAAAGGTGAGAGAGGGTCCCCTTGTCTTATGCCTCGTGAAGGAGAGAAGGGTTTGGATTGGAAGCCATTAATGAGAATGGAGAACAATGCTGAGGAGGTGAGATTGACTATCCAGGAGAACCAAGTTGGGTTAAAGCCAAAGGCTAGGAGGCAATATCTTAAGTAGTTCCAACTCAATTTGTCAAAAGATTTAGAGAGGTCTAGTTTTAGGAGCATACCAGGAGTTTTGGTAGATTGAAGTGAATGGATAACTTCATGAGACAGGATCATGCTATCCATAATTTGTCTACCCTCGGCATAGCCATATTTTTCTAGAGAGATCAGGAATGGAAGAATGTGTTTTAGTCGGATGGCAATAATCTTAGTGAGGAGTTTGTAAATGACATTGTAGAGGGCTATAGGTTTCAATTGCGACAGGCATGCAGATTTTTTTTCCTTAGGTATGAGGGTGAGGAAAGTTGCATTGAGGGCTTGGAGGACTTTTCCATATTTTCTAGAGTCCTCAATGAATTCCCAAATCTCTTTAGGATGATGGTCCAACAGTAATGAAAGAAGTCTGAGGTGAAGGCATATGGTCCAAGAGATTTTCCTAGATGTGTAGCCTTTATTGATTAATCGACCTCCTCCTGAGTTATTGGTCTCATGAGAGCTTCATTTTTCTCTTTGGTTACCTCCTTGGGAATGTTCCTAAGGATGGAATCTATGGCCTGCGAACGATCTGTTGGGGGTTTCGTGAGAAGAGTTTGATAGTAAGAAAGCAATTCCTTTTCCATATCTTCATGTTGTTGAATTTCTATACCTTGCGCTGATACTAGGTGGGTGATGTGATTGGTTTGGTGCCGCTGGATTGTAGATTTGTGGAAGAATTTTGTTCTTTTCCCCCCTTCTTTCATCCATTGGATGTGATATTTTTGTCACCAGAGTACTTCTTCCTATGCTCTTCTTTCTATAATCTGGTTGTTTAAAAGTGTTTCCTGCGTTTTAAGGTCTTCCGTCAAACCCTGTGATCGGATCTGCTGTTGTAGTGTCTGCATTTGTTGTTTAAGATTTTCCTGTGCTTGGAAGATATCACCAAAGGTAGACTTATTCCAGGATTTTAGGTGTTGATTGAGGTTTTTTATCCTTTGTTGGAACTGATACATTGGGGTCCCTATTTGAATAGCCACCTCCTCCCACCTTGTATTTATGTTTGTTTGGAAATTCATGTGTTTCAACTAGAATTTTTCAAAGTGGAATGGTTTGGTGCTTGGGGTACCAGTGATGTCGAGGGTTAGTAAAATTGGAAAATAATCCGACCCCAGGGTATCTATGACTATGGCGTTCCAAGCTAAGACATCCATCATAATAGATTTGGATATAAGGAAGAGATCAAGTCTATTCGATACATGTTGTGCCCCCGAACGCCTATTTGACCACCTGAACATCCCATTGTCTATTCCAACATCAATGAGATTTAAGAGACCGATGGTGTCATTAAAACTTATGTTGTCATTTCCTAGAGAGCGGTGGCCTCCCGTTTTCTCCTCCAGCTCTATGATCATGCTGAAATATCCCCCAAGAATCCAGCACTAGGGGCCTAAATGCTCTGCGATCCATTCCAAGTGTTGAAGAAAGGATTCCTTGTCCCCTGGTCTGGGGGGCCATAAACATTTGTGATGTAGCCTTGTTTGTTCGAGCTGATGAGGCGGAAGGATGCAGTGATGGTCCATTTGGAGGTAAAACAGTTGTCAAGTAGAACTATGGTGGGGTTCCAGAGAATTGAAAAACCTCTAGTTTCCCCTCTGGCATCCACTTCCACATACTGAGATTGCTTCCAAAATCTTTGTAGAGTGATATTCTCCTCTATCCCTGTGCATTTCATTTCCTGTAGGAGGAGTATGTCTGGCTGATCCTTCTTGATTTTGTCTTTGAGCAAAGCTTGTTTTCTCTTTGGGTTAGGGCCCCTTATGTTCCATAATAGCATCTTCATGATGATGATGGGGGTTGGAGGGGAGGGAAGCTTTCCCATATCAAATGTATTTGGCCTGAGTTGATGAGAAAGTTGCCTACGTCTTGAATGAGTTGGTGTTCTGTTTTTTTGCCTCTCTTCTTCTCTTCTTTTGTAGACTTACATTGTTCCTTTGAGGTATCTTTTTATATTACCATATTTGTGTTGGCTCTGGCTGAACCTCTTGTCGAAGAATTGAGAAATACCTTGTGCACCTTGTGTAGCTGGTCTAGCGGAATGGTGTATAGTTGTTGCTTGTGATATGATTGCTACATATGGGCCATGTCTATACCTATCAGTTCCTAATCCTCTAGGTCTGTATCTAGATCCCCTATTTCCAAGCCAAGAGTATTTGGAATAATGGGCATTGGGATTGGAGGTTGAGAGGAGGGATGGGCTAGGGGATCAAGCAAAACAGAGGTTTAATCGGCTGCATGTGTTTTTAGAGGGTTGGTGGATGAGGAGGGGTTATTTGAGGGGGTTTGTAGGGCATCAAAGGAGTTCTTGGTGAGGGGTCTAGGGGGGGGCTGGGGTGGTGTCCTCTTGGCTTGATGTTTTCTACGGCCTGTGACCTGGGTGAAGCCCTCCTTGGTCTTGTCAGAGTCATCCTAAGTTGGCTTAGGTGGGTTATTTAGAGGGCATTAGCAGAAAATATGTCCATGCTCATGACATTTGTGACAATGAAATGGGATGTGCTCATAATATAGGGTTTGGGACCATTCCTCATCTTGATAATCTAGGATAATGGCTCCAGGAAGGGGTTTTTAGATGTTTAAATAGACGTAGATGCAGGCAACTGTACCTTGGTTGCTTGGTTTCCTTCGAGGATTTGACATAGCTGCCAATGGTGTTCCCTATTCCTACAAGAATCCCCTCCAACTAGAATTCTTATGGGAGCGAGTACAGCCATAGCCAGACCGGGGTGTGGGTGAATTCTTCATTTTCCAGGCTGAATCTTTCCCTCCAAAAACTAAGGAAGAGGCCTGTTGAGTTGTAGAAGTATGACCCCCCCTCGAAGATTCGATTTATGTCCTCCAAGTTATGCAGAATGAATGTGAACAAGCCTTTTGATCCTAGTTGAATATCCTAATGTCCCTTGGGTTTCCACCAATGTTGAATCCACTTGACTAGGTCTTTTTTAGAAGGCCATAGCCCTAGTAATTTTCCTATTAGGGAAAAATATCTCATGTATTGTCTCTAATCTTCGATTCTTGGAGCATTGATGGTGTATTTTGGAGCTATTGTAGCTTGTGGGATGCATTTTTTGGGTTCCCAGGTGTGTTTAGATTTTGGCTGACTAGTTTCAAGATCAATGTCCATCGGTTTTTCCTTCGGCAGTTTGTCCTCCCAGATTAGTTGTTGCATGCCCTCCAGGAGTTCAAAGGTTGGGCGCTTGAAGTGATATGAGCCATGATCCTTTCCTATGATAGAGCTATAGGAGGGGACATGGGGCGCCCCTCCCTCGGCCTCCATGGCCACGACATGGAATAAAAGGCGACGGATTTAGGTTCAGGTTGCAGCAGAAAACCTTGTACCTATAAAACACGGAATAGAAGGCCTGAGAAGTCCTTACTTAAATCCCTACAGTGTAGGAAATTAAAATCATTAATCTAATGCAACGTAGTTTGCTTAATATTCATGAAAGAAAAATTGCCATAACCACATCAATGATTCCAATATGTTCCCAATTACCTCCTTGAAGTAGGAACTATCAATTCATTAACAAGCAACAATCACAACTAACCAATTAAACTGTTATAAAACAATCTACTAATAAAAAGTTATCTCCACATTATTCATGATTAAATGATTAAACTCTGTGGAAATAATTTAACAATTAAAGGGGGTTAATCACCATATTAGATTCACTACCATGAATCCAGCTCCGCATTTATAGAAACTCGGTAAATATAAAATATATGTGTAAATACATCTGAGTAGCTAAGTGGTTATGAAGGGGATGGTAAGGTCTGGGCGTAAATAGACCACTAAAATATGCATCAATTAACACTCTGCATTTAGAGGTGCAACACGGTAAGCATGACATAGTATTACTCCTGTCCAAGTAAGACAATGGTTGATAACTGCTGGAGAGGGAAATTAAGGAAAGGTGCAATGACCCAACGTACCTTACGCCATATTTAATTTAATTTAATTTAAACGCTAGATTTAAAAGCATAAAAGCATGAACGCCAGATTTAATTCAATTTAATTTAAACGAAAGATATAAAGGAATAAAGGCATAAACACCATATTTAACTAAATGCATTGACAGGTATAAAGTTGTCAATTGAATTAAATTGTTATGAGTGACAAAAATCCCTTACTAAGGTTGGACGCGGCAAGCACTGGAAGGAAGGCAATTTTCTTTTAGCTGCTCCACAAGCTGGGTAATAAATATTGAATTTTGTTTTGCTGAAAAGATTAAAGTCATTGAATTGGAGTGATTTTTACCTTACAACAGGAGAAAAATTCAATCAAGCAACAATATTTCCTCCATGACAGAATCAATCGAACAAGAAAATCAAAGTTTTAAAAATATCTGACTCAGGCCTATCAAATCTCTCTCGTGAATGAAATCCTGTGAAAGCCTGTGAAATCTCTCTCGTGAATGAAATGATAATTCAAGACCGGGTACTTTAATATTCTATTTTCGATTAATGAAATCATTTTCACATGTATTGCATTATAAATATACTGTCCCCAATCAAACATTGTCCCATTGCCTTTTGCAGGGGAGAGGGAATTGGAAATGAATACTCATGCACCAAGTTGTCATCATCCTATAACTGCCACTGGCTAATACCCACCATAGGATAAATCGTACACACGTGAAGGGCGCTTAAGGTGTGCAATGAAAATGTATACTCAAGGATTCAGAAGGAAATCACCTAAACGATATCGAACTTCCAAAAGAGTCAATTACTACAAGGTAAAAGTTAATTGAGACTTGGGAGTTGAGCTATACATTCACAATCAACACCAAAATTTTATTCACTCAAGAGAAGGTATTATAGGAATGGGTAAACTCAATATGAAAAGATCCAACGAAACAAAGAATAAGTTTAGTTACGACAAGAAAAAACCACTAAGAATTGCGAGCAAAATCCAGGCAACCAACTGAGGATGGACTAACTACAATCAACATAAATAATAATATAAATAATTTCCATTTGGAAAACATAGAAATAAATTAACTATAAGGCACCATGGAGTGCGCAACAATAAATAATATCTCAAGAAAATTTAAAACCACAAGAGATAGGTATAATATTCAAATATTTAACATGCGCAACCCAACAGAACGCCCGACCACCACTAAGGCATGTTGAGCAAGAAAACCGAGATGCAGCTAAACACTCAAATACAAGGCCAAGGTCAATATATGCGATAAACTCACAACATGCGATATCACCCACCATAACATATAATTATCTAATTCAACAAACATAGATCTATTGCTAAGTCTTGCTAATATACAATTGAAAATTAATGTGTACCGTAACCATAGGCGAATGATCCGAAGTTGTTGTCCCGTGCACGCTCTATCCAACTCCCGCTTGCCAACCGTTGAGACCTCACCGATACCTCCCCTCCAACGCTAGGGGTACTCTTCTTCCCCCTGAGCCCCTCGAGCCGCAAAGGGGAAACACACACAATACCAGAGAATGCTAGCTTGTCAGCTTGCCTCACAAGGTTGATTTATCACTCTTTGTTCGAGCTGGGTATCCCAACTCCCACAAGAAAAGCTTAGTCAAGATAAATTCCAACAGTGTAACCTTATGCATACCAGACATGATCATACTCCTCCTCTGCCCTCTTTTTATAGAGTTTTCTTAGCGAATCCCTTAGTTGCACCAGTAAATCATTTTATTAATTAATTAAATTATCCTATTTCCCTCACCCACCTAAAAGTGTTCCTAAAAACACTCCTCAGTGTCCCTTTATTCCCTTACATTTCTTAAATGACTTACGCTTTACTTAAATCCTAGACAAGGTCATAAATAGAAAGTTCCAAAAGCTAGATTCCTTACTAAGTTAGATATTCCCGTTTTTCTTTAAGTTTCCCCTTTTATTTAAGTTTTTTTTTTTTTTTTAAGTTTCCCCATTTTTAAATAAGTTTAGAATTAGCAAGTTTAGACAAAAACAACCATTTACCCCTTTTAATAATTAAACCTTCATTAAAAAATTTACTTTAATTATTAATGCTTGAATTTTCTTTACCCCCTTCTTGTTACATGTCCATTTAGCTCTTTTTATTGTTCACATAGTCTACTTAGACCTAGGTTTTAAATTCACTAGGCTTGGTGACAATTCTTAAGGGAAATGTTTTTTATTAACTCCACTCATACCATCATTCATTTTAAGGTCGATCAGATCCTAAGGAGGAATAGTTTTCTAGGTACCAGGTTTATTAACGAACCATAGTTAAAATCATGACGTTCCCTTGAGGGCGTAGTATGCGATCCAAGGGTGCCACTCGGCTGCATTCTATTTTTATTTCTGCGATGTGCCCTTCAAGATACACTATGTGCTCCAAGGGTGCCACTCGCCTCTTGAATGAATTTGGTAGATGTCAAACCCCTCGAGTCAATACTCCGCTAGGTGATCTTGTGGGAGACTAAGAGCCTCTAAGGAATAAGGACCCTGTCTTATTGCACACCCGTTAGAATCATCGTGAGTGACTATCACAGTCTGCCCTCATGATATCACGGATATCTCGAACTAGGTAATCGTTAACCTACAATTTGAGCCACGGTGGGAGTGCTAGTAGACTGTGGCAGGGATGTTGCCATACCTCTCCCTCAATGTTTCTAGTTGTTGTGCGTGACCCCTTTACTCCAAATGTGATCCTGGTTGGTAATCTATCATTACCCTGCATCCATCAACGAATCATGTCATCTATAGTCAATCAACATCATGATATCTAGTAATATCAAAAATTCAAAACCATAATAGTCTACTTTCTGACTCAATATGGAGTCCAAGGAGATCCATTGATGCCATCGACATCCTCTAATGTCCATAGTCTTGCACAATCAGGAGAACCCAGGCAATAGCACATGTCGATATAAATATAGAAAAATAACATATCAAAAAATCCACAACATCTCATTATCATAATCAAAGACAACCAATTGTATATAAACCGGATCACTTGCACGCAGGTGTCCTCAAAGAATAAGTCCAATCAGGTGTGCGCAAGAGCATGATTTTACATACAACCCCTCTTGGTTTAAACTTCATCCCGAAGTTTCAGAGTACATAAGTGCCAAAATAAAGTGTCTAACAATATTAATATGTCTAGCTATCAAACAAAAATGGAATTTACTGACGCATATCATATGCATCCTCCCAAGTCGTTGAGTGTGGAATATAGTTGTCCCATTGTACCTTGACCTTATCTACTGCTCGACATCGTAGATGCTGAATGCAATGGTCCAGAATGCAGATTGGCTCCTCCGTGAGCACACCCTCTCCTAATATCTGCAAGGAACTCATGTCAATAACATGTGTAGGATCACTAACATAATGTCTCAAAATATATACGTGATAAACATCATGCATACGCCTCAAATAATCGAGCAAGTCTAGTCGATAGGTCGCAAGACCCTTCTTTTCCACAATCTTGAAGGGTCCCATGAATCTAGGAGAGAGTTTATCATCCTTTCCAAACTTGATCGAACTCTTATGTGGTTTCACTCGCAAGAAGACTCAATCGCCAACTTGATAACTATGGTCGACACACTGCACATCAACATAACTCTTTTTCTGATCCCACGCTTCCCTTATCCTTTATCTGATGGTTTTCATTTGGTCTTCCATTTATTGGATCACTTATGGCCCCACAAGGACCCTATCCTCAAGCCTATCCCAACTCAAAGGAGTCTGACACAGTCTCCCATAAAGAAACTCGAATGATGCCATCTTAATGGTGCTTTGATAACTATTGTTGTATGAAAACTCTACAAGTGGAAATAACTCCTCCCAATGCTTCTTTCGGTATACTCGTCTATCTCTAGGTGATATGCGGTACTAAAGTTAAGTTGGGTTCCCAAGGCCTCTTGGAAACTAGTCCAAAATCGTCCTGTAAACACTGATCCTCAGTCGGATATAATCCTCTTAGGCATGCCATGCAACCTCACTATCTCGCTGATGAAAACTCTAGCTATGTCAGGTGTTTGATACATCATACAAACGAGAATAAAATGAGCACTCTTCCTCAAAGTGTCTACTACAACAAAAATTGAGTCATGTCTCCTTGCCGTTAGTGGAAATCCGACAATGAAATCCATTGAAATGACCTCCCATTTTAATTCTGGAATGGCGTGTGGTTGTAGTAACCCTGTCAGATGTCTATGTTCAGCCTTCACCTACTGACATTATAGACATCTTCCCACGTACTTGACTATGTGTTCCTTCATTGATTTCCAGAAGAACAAGGGTTTAAGGTCTGCCCTCATCTTCGTGACTCCAGGATGAGCCATGTACACTACTCTATGAGCCTCGTTTAGGATCAAAATCCTCAACTCGTCATTGGGAGGTATGTAAATTAGATTTTTAAATATCAATAATCCATCATTGTCCACAGTAAATCCCTCAAATTTTGGTACTGCCATTGTGTTTAGTTCGAACAAATCCTGGACCTCTTTGTACAAGTCATTATCGCACTGTAAAGTTAGAATATTTTCACGTAGATTCGTCTGAAGAGGCATCACCAAAAATATGCGTGGTCTCTGAATTAACGCATTAGTCACTCTGTTCATTGTTCCTTTTATGTAAGTAATATCAAAATTGTACTCACTAAACAATTCCGACCAATGCCTTTGTCTCCCGTTCAAGTCGCTTTGCATAAAGATGTGATGTAAACCACAGTGGTCTGTTTTCAGTTCGAATTTTCATCCAATGAGCTAGTGTCTCCATACTCTCAAGGAATACATAATGGATAACAACTCCAAATCATTCATCGCATAGTTCTCCTCATGCCTTCTCACTTTCTCGAGATGTAAGTGATCACTCGATCATCTTGCATCAAGACACCATCGAAGCCTTCCTTGGATACATCAATGCATACCAAGAATTCTGCATCCATGTCAGGTACCTTCAGTATAGGTATTGTCATTAACAGCTCCTTGAGCCTCCTAAATGCTTCCGCGCATTTCTCGGTCCAAACAAACTTCTTTCTCTTCCTCTGCAATTCCGTAATCAGATTTTCTATCTTTGAAAAACCCTCGATGAACCGACGATAGTACCCTACCAAACCCATGAAGATATGCAATTCTTGGACATTCGTTGATGGAGGCCATTCCATAATAGCCTCAAAATTTCTTATATCCACAATGATACCTTCGTCGGAGATGACATGCCCTAAGTAGTGAATCTTCAATTGATAAAATGAGCATTTCGACAGCTTCCCAAACAATTTTTTCTCTCGTAGACATTGTAGTACCAAGCACAAGTGCTCATCATGCTCCTCCATTATTCAATAATATATCAAAATATTGTCAATGAATACTTGGATGAACTTGTCTAAGTATTCGTGGAACACCCGTTCATCAAGCTCATAAATAACTCAGGGATGTTTGTCAATCCAAACGGTAAAATAGTAAAATCATAATGTCCAAACCTCGTCTTAAATGTGGTCTTAGGGATGTATTCTTCCTTGGTCCATAACTGGTGATACCCCAATCTCAAGTCGATCTTTGAAAACATTGTCACGCCTTTCATCTGATCAAACAAACCGTCAATCCTTGGAAATAGATATTGGTTCTTAATCGTTGCTTTGTTCAATTGATGGTAGTCTATGCAGAGTCTCCACGACCCATCCTTCTTCCATATGAAAACAACAGGTGCACCCCATGGTAACACACTTTGACATATAAGTCCTAGATCAAGAAACTCCTTCAGTTTCATTTTCAACTCCTGTAACTCTGGCATCGACATCCGATAATGCGTTCTTGCTATCGGTTCAGTATTCGGTTTTAGGTTGATGCTAAATTCCAATTCCCTCTTAGGCCACAACCCTGACAACTCCTTTGGGAATACATCCACAAACTCTCATACTACCAGAAGGTTTTCTAGTCCTTTCGCCACTCCTTTTTCATTTAACACAAGGATCGCATAAATATTGCATCCTTTGCGCATGCTCTTCCGTAGCTGAAAGGAAGATATGAACCTCAGGGAAACTCTATGGTTTTGACCTACAATCGCGTGTCTCTGTCCCTCATCATTGACCAAGCTCAACCATTTTGACTTATAGTTGAGTATCGCCTCATGTGATTCCAACGAGTTCATACTGATCACGACGTCATAAGACCCTAATATCGTGACGTAAAGGTTATCCCTTGTGACAAACTCTCCTAGGTTAAGGATACAAATAGTAACCTTCCCTCCAATCTTTTGTTTGGCTCCTGAATCCATTTCAACAAAGACAAACTTGTCTTGTTCGAGTGCCTTTACCTTAATTCTTTTTAGCACTATACCAGAAATAAAACTCTTTGTAGCACCTAGATCTATCAAAATATGAAGGGTTTGGTGAGAAATGGTACTTGACATCTCGAGCACAGTCAACCAGTGCAATGCCTAGTGGTTATTCACCGTTGCATGAATTTGATGGACCTTGTCCAAATCTCCCATGGTAGTGGGTCCGGTTGATCCATATGCTCTGGTCCTCTCAACTGGGCAGTCACACTGGTAATATGGCTCTCCACATGTCCAACACCCTTTCTGCAGTCCAGTACTCCTGGTACCTGAAGTAGAAGTTGATGACCCACCGGCCTGGAACCCTCGGCTTCTCTGCTAACAAGACTAAATTGTTGTTGTTGCGGCTGATGTTGCTAATAGTGTTGTGGTCCTCTGTAAGGAGTCCTTTGTTGAGGAACTGGTCACCGAGGTTTAGAGAAAGTGGATCCTCTTTTGATGCCACAATATCCTGGTGAATGTCTAGATGATGTGTGATGTTGTTGCACACTAGATGATGCCTATCCCACTGGTCTTGGTAGATTCCTTCTCTGACCCCCATTGATAAGATCCTTCTCTACTATGAGGGCTTTCTAGACAACATCATGCAAAGTTTGAGGCATCATAATCCTCACCTTTGCATAAATGCTGACATTAAGGACAAACAAAAACTTGTTGACCTTAAGTTTCTCGGTATTCAGGTGGGGAGCATACCAAAGAAGCTCCATGAAATGGGCCTCGTACACGGGCACTGTACAAATTCCCTGTCCCAAGGCATTGAACTCATTGAGCTAACACTCAATGAATTACTCAGATAGATACCTCTCCCGAAACAGTTCCTCGAATAGTTCCCATGACATGTCTTGGACGACCATGTTCAATTGCGGCAGGGGTGTCTTCCACCATATAAGAGCACTCACCTTCAATTGAAATATTGCCATGCAAACCTTCATGTTGTAGGTATAGTCATGAAGTGAAAATAACATCGCCATATTCTCCAACCATGCCTTGGTGGCTACGCCATCCGAGGCACCAAAGAACTCACAAAATTTGACCTTCTTGAGTTCAAAGTAAATACTACTAGTACTGACCGAATCGTGTGGTGGACCCTTAGGAGGTGCTGACCCCCTAGCCTCATCTCTATACAAATCAGTGATCAGTGCCTCAAACATCTACTGAAAGGACCTCATCATCCCAACCATATCACCCACAACTATATGTTCCTTCCCGACAACCTGTTTGTCTCCTTAGACCCCTCGGGCATGGATGCTACTCGGGGCATTGCGCCTCCTCCCCTAGCACCCCATCATCTAGCTCTGCGGTGTCCTCTAACCATTTTTACTTGTATTAACTTGTATTAATACAAATAAATTTAATTAGCGACATTTTATAATCAATTATCTAATCAATGGAAGTCGTAGTGATCCCAAGTCGCGGGTCGAACCGGCTCTGATACCATATGTAATGAACACCGTCATTATCACAACAATCCTTTCATAACA
>SNQJ01S0018670.1:108479-121049 GCA_010110895.2 Picea sitchensis
CTATCCAATCCTGGTCTTCCTTGGTAGCACAATCCATAACTGGTAGTGCCACGAAGATACCTGAAGACTCTCTTTACTATTTTCCAATGCTCCTTCCCTGGTTTTGACATATACCTGCTCAAAACTCCCACTGCATGTGCAATGTCCGATCTAGTACAGATCATTGTGTACATCAAACTGCCAATTGCACTGGCATACAGAACATGGGACATGTCCTCTTCTTATTCTTGTGTCTTGGGACACTGATCTATAGATAAATTTACACCTATATGAATAGGAACCTTGATCGGTTTACTTCCATGCATATTAAACTTCTGCAATATCGTATCAACATATTTTCTTTGATTCAACCAGAGTTTCTTGTTTGCACAATCTCTTTTAATATCCATTCCCAGAATGAAGTTAGCAGCACCGAGATCCTTCATGTCAAATTTGGAAGATAGTTGGGATTTCACCTCCTTGATAACATCCATTTTATTTCCTACCAACAACATGTCATCAACATACAACACTACATAAATGAAGTGATTACCAAACTTCTTGGAATATAAACAGTGATGAGCCCTGCTTCTTACAAATCCCAATCCAATGATGTATGTGTCAAAATTTTGGTACCACATCCTAAGTGATTGCTTCAAACCATATAGTGATTTCTTTAGATTACGGACCAACTCTTTCTTTCCCTTTATTACAAAGCCTTATGGCTTCTTCATGTAGATTTCTTCTTCCAGATCCCCATGTAGGAATGTTGTCTTCACATCCATTTGTTCCACTTCAAGATCAAAAGTAGCAACAAAAGATAAAATAAATCTAATAGAAGTTAACTTAGAAACATGAGAAAAAATATCACTTAAGTCAATTCCCTCTACCTTGGAATAACCTTTTTCTACTAACAGAGCTTTGTATTTCTCCACTTTACCTTATGCATTAAAATTCTTCTTGAACAACCATTTACTACGAACCGATTTTCTTCCAACTGGAAACTCAATTATGTCCCATGCCTCATTCTTATCCAAGGCATCCATTTCTTCAACCATGGCCTTCTTCCAGAGTTTACTATCCTATGAATTCACTGCTTCCCTGACAGTTTTGGGATCATCATTAGTAATAGATAAAGAAAAATTGAAACAAAAATCAGGTGGACTATACATTCCTAGTTGCCTTCTATCTCTCATTGATCTCCTCAATACTGCGGTATGAGGTTCTTCTTCTTCTTCTTCTTCTGCTTCCTCTTCTTTAGATGATTCAGATTTTGCATCATCCAACTCAAGATCTATTTTCTCAGTTTCGTCTTGCGTTGGTAGAAATTCCTGTTTGGACACGTCTTTTACCTCTCTAAAAACAACATCTCGACTGTAAACAGTTTTCTTGGTTTTTGGGTTCCAAATCTTATAACCTTTCACACCATCTTTATAACCAATAAAGATACATTTTTCAGCCTTTTTATCCAACTTACTTCTATTTTCCTTTGGAACATGTACATAAGCATCACATCCAAACACTCTAAGATTTTGAAGAGAGGGTTTCTTTCCAGACCATACCTCGTGTGGAGTTTTATCATCTAATGTTGATGAAGGTGATTGATTGACCAGGTAACATGATGTACCCACTGCCTCTACCTAGAATTCTTGTCCTAACCTGACACCGCTGAGCATGTTCCTTGATTTTTCCATCATTGTCATGTTCATCCTTTCTACAACTCCATTCTGCTGAGGAGTGTATGGAATAGTCGTATGCCTTGATATAGCACACTTCTTATAGAATTCTTCGAATTCATTTTCGTCGACTTCTCCACTATTATCTATTCTCAATACCTTTATTTTCTTCTCTGTCTGATTTTCTGCGAGAGCCTTAAACTCTTTAAATTTATCAAATACCTCAGATTTCTTTCTAAGAAAATAAATCCATGTGTTCCTTGAAAAATCGTCTATGAAAGAAACATAATACACAGATTTACCTAGGGATGGAACAAGAATACGTCCAAACACATCACAGTGTATCAACTCTAATATCCCCTTTGCTTTTGTAGCACTAGATGGGAATCTTACTCGATTTTGTTTACCATATATGCAATGTTCACAAAAATCAAAATCCAGAGTGCAATTAGACATACCTCCAACCATTCCTTTATCATGTAGTGTTCGAAGGACCTTTTCTCCAATATGCCCTAGTCTTTGATGCCATGGCATTGTCTTCTTTTCAGGGATGATATTGGTCTTATCTTCTTTATTTTTCTGCTCAAGGGCAACAAAACTGTTACACCCATTAGTATAAGTGATTCCCAACAACTTGTACATAGTTCCATACAGAACTCCCCTCATCAACACCATTTCCCCTCGTACCATATTGCATGTGTTCATTCCAAATACAGTATCCACTCCTGCATCATCCAACTTGCTTACAAATATTAGGCTCTTGGCAAGTTTTGGAATGTGCAGAACCCCATGAAGTGTTCTAATCCTTCTATATTTTAGTAGCAACTTAACCCTTCCACATCCCAAGATTTTTGTTGTCGAGTCATCTCCTAGGAATACACCACCATCATATTTTTCATATTCAGATAACCAATCCATGTGAGGAGTCATAGGGTATGACACACCTGATTCGATCAACCATACATCACGGTTTTCATGTGTACTTGTAGATGCCGGGTAAACATCGCCTCCTTCTTTAGTGGAGGTTTTTTCCTCTGTGGAAGAGGCACTATCAAATCCCTTTGGTTTTTCAACCTTCTTATACTTGCAATCTTTCTTATAATTCAGTCTTTTACCACACTTCTAGCATTTCCTCAAATATTTTCCCGGAGACTTAGATCTACCTATAGATTTAGATCTCCACCCCGAAGGATTACTAGGGTTCCTGTCTTGGGTACACCCTCTTACAAATAAAGCATATGTGTTGTGACCATCCATGATTTTTCGCCTCATCTCTTCAGATAACAAGGATGCAACTACATCCTCATACTTCAATGTAGATTGAGTGGTACTACCTATTTCTACAACCAGATTATCCCAAGAGTCTGGAAAAAAACTTAACAAAGTAATACACTTATCTTCTTTTGCAATCATAATATTAACAGAGCCAAGTTGACTTACTAGAGTATTAAAGGAATTTAGATGTTCTATCACAGAATATCCATCTTCCATCCTAAGATGATACAACTTCTTTCGAAGAAACAACTTGTTTACTAGGGACTTTGATTGATACAAATTCCCCAACTTATCCCATAGTTCCTTGGCTGTAGATTCTCCTGAGACATTCAACAACACCGAATCTATCAGGCAAAGTAAAATAGTACTCCTTGCTCTTCTATCCAACTTCTCCCAATATTCCTTCGACATACCAGTAGGTGGTGTACTGGTAGTTTGTGTACTGGTAGGTTGTGTACCAGTAGCCTATGTGCTAGTAGACGGTGTACTAGTAGGTTGTGTACCAGGATCCACAACGATCAATTTTTATTTGTCTACAAGAAGGTCCTCCATCTTTAGCTTCCATGGCTCAAATTTTTTTCCATTGAACTTCTCTATCTCGATTCTAGAAGAGCTTTCCATTCCTCTTTTTGCACTCAAATCACCACTGCAAAAGCTCCCACTAAACCCAAGTTTATCACAGACTCAAGATAAACTTGATCTATCAAGACCGAGCCAAACCCTCAACAACAAAGGCATTCCTATGAATCCAAAAATGAGCTTTGATACCACATGTAATTTTTAAACCTGTGAAGTAAAGCAATGCATATAGATTCCTAAGAAAAACATGATTTAATCAATGGCTCATTCACATAGTACACAAAGATTTATACCATAAACTCTCAACCAGGAAAACCTTTCGTATATCCATTATATCGAATTTCACCATTCACTATCCAATATATACAATGTTTTTAGGTATTTCATAGATACCAAAACCCTAATCCCTAAAAACATAATTGTTTTTAGTAAACCACTAAAAATAGAAAAATCCGGTAAAAATAGCAAAAACTGCCCAAAACTGAAATTCAGGGCGATGCCTCGGGCTACGCCCGGTGCCGAACGTTGTGCGTAACCAGGGGGGCATACCTGCCCCCCCCTAGGAAAGTGCCCGACGCACACGACACAAACATAGCACTACTACGAGGGATCGCCAGATGCAGTTGTCATATCTGACGCGCCCACACACACACATGCAAAGAATATAACACATACCCAACAAATTCCATCTCATTTTGGTAAATAATTCCTTAAAAAATTGAAAAATTGAATTCCATCTCACTGAAAATTTATTGAAAACCCTGAGTTTAATTTTTGTTATAATTACGACATATTTATTTGTAATTCTGAGAATTAGAATTTGTAGAAACTGTAATTTTTCCAAATTTCCCCAAAAAAATAAATTGTTAGGGGACATTAAAACTCCTTGACTCTTCAACATCTCATCAAAACACCTCTTTATTTCCTTTATTGTAAGCAGAGTAGATTATCGTCGCTATTGGATTTGGAATCATATACATATTTGTAATTAATAAAATTGTGACCAGGGCTATCATAGCCCTTAGAATGTCTACCATGTTTGTTTTAAGTCATGCTATCCAAAAATTACAGTGCGTAATAAACTAAAGACTAAAGACTATCATATAGTTCTATCCATTACAATTATCACTTATCCATAATGATATACATACATATAGTTTACCATGTAAACTATCATATGGATTTCATAGTACTTATACTATCCATGTCAATATATATATATATATATATATATATATATATATATTATCACATTAACTAAACTATGGATACCATAACCTTCACTCTATCCATATCAACATATTTATACATATATTGTTTACCATATTATCTATCTCATGGATACTACATGCTAACACTATCCATAACATAAATATATTGTTTAATATACAACACTAACCCTATCCATAGCATTTCATAACATTTAACATACAGTCTGTTATATGGATACTATCGTGATGTAAAATTTTAGCCAAACGATATAGTTATCGTTTAACACACAGTCTATTACAAGATTATCATAACTCTAGAAATATCCCTAACGATATACCTATCATTAATAATAATGATTAAAGTGTTGGAAACCATAAATATGTATTCCTTAGCATAGAGTAGCAAGCATATACCAATACATACATAACGTTTGCAACCCTACCTAACTGGAAACATGAATTAACAATAAATTGGTTTGAAAATGTTTTAATGGAGGGTGTGATTTCCGATATCGTAAACATTTAACTCTTGACTATTCCATTAATGGAGATACCTGAATTGTACCTCCTAGACTTGACACATAGGCCATCGCTTCCAATACAGGCTCACCGCCTCCATGGTTTCACATGACAGAGGCACTGGAGCGTACCTATTGTGTTACTCCTCTAATGAGGCCCAAGGTAACAATCGTCCATTGTTTTCCCCTTTGTTCTTGAATCATTTTTTCTCTGTGATGAAACGTGAAAATTCCCTTTGCATTGTATGCTCACATTTTCCCTTGCTCTGTAAGGCCAATGACTTGGGAAGCTCAACCTGGTAAAAGATGGGAGGAGGCGACGCATATATGGTTCTCCTATGCGCAAGGTAAGTAAAATAACTCTGTGAAAGCATACTCTATTTCATGTAATGTAATATAAGAGTTGTCTATGGACAAACTCCCCATTTTCTCTCTTTTTTAAGGTTTTTCATTGTGTTATAGTTGTACCACCTTGGGATTTTCGCTCCCGAGGTTACTCGGTGTTTAAGAGATTCCCTATATCACTCTTTGTTAAGGTTTTGCATTGTATTATCATTGCGCCACCTTACGCATTTCTCTCCCGAGGTTAATATTTATTTAGAAGACTTCCCATATCGCTCTCTATTAGGGTTTTCATTGTATTATCATTGCGCCACCTTAAGAATTTTTCTTATGAGGTTACTCTGGTTTACAATTTGGGTCTCGAGGTTATTAATTTTTTCCTCGGTTGACTATTACTATCCTGACTTGTCAAATTTCAAACCTCGTAAGGGATTCACATATTTTATATTTATGCATATATATACAATAACCCTCTGTGGGAAAATTACTCCACTTATATTCTAGGTAAAATCAATCCTCTGTGGGAATTTCGTAGATTTCATTCTGTGTAGTGAAAAATATATAAAAGTGGCAATACCAATCCTCTATTCAAAAATCCTATTTTAGGTGTTATACAACGAATATCAACCCTTTGTAAATTCATAACGTACTTCCTATGTATGCATATAGAGATACTATATACGAAAAACTTGATCCTTTGTGGGGAAGCTCATGAATTTATGCTCAATGTGTATAGTAGCATTATTTACCCTCTGTGGGGATCCGTAATCACACTTTGTGTAAATATATAAACTCTGTAGAAATCGTAACTTATGCTTTGTGTATGAAAAAGCATTATTTACCCTCTCCGAGGATTCAAAATTGTGATTTTTGTACTTATATTAACACTGTGTAAACCGTAACTTATGCTCTGTGTATACAAAAGAATTATTTACCCTCTATGGGGATTCATAATTGTTCTCTATGTGTTTATATTAATATTGTGTAAAATCATAACTTATATTTTGTGTATACAAAATAATTATTTACCCTTTGTGGGGATTCATAATTGTGTTGTGTAATATATATATCAAAACTATGTACTCGTAATTCATTCTCTATGTATGCAAAAAATGTTACTTACCCTCGATGGGGATTCATGATTACGTTGTGTAAAATATATGTATCAACACTTTGTAAATCGTAAATCATTCTTTGTGTATGCAAACACATTTCTTACCCTCTATGGGGATTTGTAATTGTGCTCTATGTAATTATAGATAGTAGTCTTAATCCTTGTAGGAATTGTATATTTATGCTCTCTATAATTATATACTTTAATTACTTAGCCTATGCACAGTCTATACTCGATTCTAGTTATTTACTTTCACTTTCTTTTTTTTATAAGTGAAGACTATGCATAGTTATATTAAATTAATGATGGAGCCCTGTTTTGTTTTTCGAGGGTACCCATCAGCCAATTTTGGGTCCACTCCTCCCCCTTTTGGGTCGTGCAAAGATTGTCACACAAGCACAAGTGGTGATCTGGTTCTTCGTTGAACTCAAGCTAAGTATTGTTTTAACTTATTCTTTATACCTAAATTCCATAGACTTAAAATGCTAGCATGGATTACTAAACCCTCATTTTTCTCCTTTTGCAAGTTTATGCAATCGAGGGAAGTAGATCGAGGACACCTCTTGCTCGAAAGGTATTCGAGTTCCGATCTAGGCGTACTGATTACAACATGATTCTCTATGTACTTATTAGAATTATGTTTACATTACAAGTTACTATGGAGTCTTTGGTCTATGATACTATAATATTTTGAACAATGCTTGATTGAATACAAGGGTTTATTTCATAAGATACTTTGATTTTACCACTATGTATTATATAGAAATGAAAGTTGTATTCAAATTTTTATTTTTCCTCTATCTATTCTCTGTGATATTGTATCGATCTGAATATAAGTTCACCATATATAAGTCAATGGTAAAAAGGAACATACAATAGTTTTATCTTTCCTTTAGGCAGGAACATATATATATGTATATACAGTCACTTATATCTATATAACCATCTTTAATGACTAATAGGAACACACAATAGTTCTATCATTTCTTTATGGGTATATACAGTCATTTATATAAATGCATAACCATATTTAATGATTAACATGAACATACAGTAGTTTTCTTCTTTCTGTAAAGTGAGCACATATATATGTATATACCATCATCACATAAACCATCACATTCCTAACAATTAATAATCAAGAAGAATATTGACAAGGAATGAAAGTAAAGGTAGATATCTGAAAACTTGATGTTGGGATACAAATGGAACAGCCATTTTCCACCCAACTGTACAATAGAACAACCAAGTTCACTTGCCTTGTTCACCCCCTAGCCTGACCATGAGTCCATAAGGGAAAACTGAAATGATCATCTTTAGCTATAGTCACCATCCACAGCTTATAAATTCCTTTTTCTCACACTCACAATGCTCATAACGACAAAAAAATTGATTCCCTTTCTCCAACATACTAAGAAATGTCTTGCCTCCTCCATATGTTGTTTTTATATGCATATTGTTCCTAGGTCTTTCCTTCCCTCCTTGGGAAATTAAAATCTTTACAAATCCCTAATTTTTAGGGGATGCTAGTGGTCAAATCCCACATTTTCCACTTGTAAAAATCATCCTTGAGGTAACTCAAATCTATTCCCCACTCATGGAGTCATGGTCAGTGATTTTTAACCTCGTTGTTCCATTTGTCTTTCAGCATTTAATTTATAAAAAAATTTGTCTCCCACATGTGTCAAAATAAAAGAGGTTAGTTGCACAAGTCAAATATTTGCCCAACAGTTATCAAATAATTAATTACAATAATAAAATTCCAAATTTGTATTTTCCATAAATTGCAAATAATTTCCGAATCAAAATTTTCCAAAAATGGAAATTATTCTAAAGTTTACTTATTATTCTAAATTTCGAGGATATTACAGAGACGATGTAGTATTTCATTGCATTTCTAGTTTGATTCTCCATTATGGACGCTACATAATTAGTTATGCAGATTTGGAAACCAGAGTTTGGTATGGTCATTGTCAAATTAATGAGAAGAACTTAAAATATAACTTAGGAATTATCAATTGTTGTTGTCATTTCCTATTTGAGAAATCTATTTTAGAATTCCTGTAAGTTAATTCCGTATTCACCATAGCATTTAATATGTTAGAACAAGATTTCTAAAAGAAATAAATGCTAGTAATGACTAATATACTCTTATTAAGGAAAAACATATATTACATACTACCTTGATTTAGAATAGATAAGGTTTGAATCGTTGAACTAAGGGTAAGAGTTAGCTAGTGTTTTTTCCATTTTATGTCCTCATTAAATTTCATATTAAATTGATAATAGGATATTCGAATTAATTCTCATCACCAGTTTCTACACCCTTGTAACTCTTGACTAAGAAGGAAAATCTGTTAGTTACCTAGAGATTTAAATAGTTTAGTGACGACCACTTAAGTGATGATATCAACATAGTTCTATGTTTATGCGATAATTAAATGTGAATGATTAAGTTAATTCTTAAAAATAAATGGTTGTTTTGACATTGTACCAATAGATTACACAGAACCTTTAAATTAATGATATCCATGTATAGATATTTGAGAACAAAAAGAAGTTAAAATTTTGGGAGAACTTAGAATCTATGAATGAAAATGATAGCATCTCACTAATTTTTCATTATGACAATTGATATATGCATTTCCATCTATCTTTTTATTATGTCAGAATACAACCTCTATTATTGAATGTCTTACTATGTTAATATGTGTATGCACTTAATATAGGGTGAAAGATTTGGTTAAGCAACATGATGCATAAGAATTATTACTAATCAAGATTAATGTAATGATATCATGATTGATTGAGTAGCAAATGTATTCAATATTATCTAGATAAAGGACTTAATGAATAGATTCTATGTTTTCGTATTAAGTGGAAATTCTTGTTATGCTTCACAATAAATGTTATAATATGTTCTTTCTCAATACACGTGAATATTGCTTAAATGATTATTTAATCATAGTATACAATACTTTGTTCTTAAATATGTAATATCCTAAAAAATATTAGAATATTAAACTCTAAGTGTACTTCGGAATAAATTTCCATTTTTGGAAAATTCAGATTTGGAAATTATTTGTCATTTATGGAAAATTTGAATTTGGAATTTTATTATTGTAATTAATTATGTGATGAATGTTGGGAAAATATTTGACTTGCCTAACTAACTTATTTTATTTTGAAACACGTGAAAGACAAATATTTTATAAATTAAATGATGGAAGAAAAATGGAACAACCAGGTTAAAAATAGTTGACCATGACTCCATGAGTGGGGAACAGATTTGAGTTACTTCAAGGATGATTTTTACAAGTGGAAAATGTGGGATTTGACCACTAGCATCCCCTAAAAATCAGGGATTTGTAAAGATGTGAATTTCCCAAGGAGGGAAGGAAAGACCTAGGCACAATATGCATATAAAAACAACATATGGAGGNAGATTACACAGAACCTTTAAATTAATGATATCCATGTATAGATATTTGAGAACAAAAAGAAGTTAAAATTTTGGGAGAACTTAGAATCTATGAATGAAAATGATAGCATCTCACTAATTTTTCATTATGACAATTGATATATGCATTTCCATCTATCTTTTTATTATGTCAGAATACAACCTCTATTATTGAATGTCTTACTATGTTAATATGTGTATGCACTTAATATAGGGTGAAAGATTTGGTTAAGCAACATGATGCATAAGAATTATTACTAATCAAGATTAATGTAATGATATCATGATTGATTGAGTAGCAAATGTATTCAATATTATCTAGATAAAGGACTTAATGAATAGATTCTATGTTTTCGTATTAAGTGGAAATTCTTGTTATGCTTCACAATAAATGTTATAATATGTTCTTTCTCAATACACGTGAATATTGCTTAAATGATTATTTAATCATAGTATACAATACTTTGTTCTTAAATATGTAATATCCTAAAAAATATTAGAATATTAAACTCTAAGTGTACTTCGGAATAAATTTCCATTTTTGGAAAATTCAGATTTGGAAATTATTTGTCATTTATGGAAAATTTGAATTTGGAATTTTATTATTGTAATTAATTATGTGATGAATGTTGGGAAAATATTTGACTTGCCTAACTAACTTATTTTATTTTGAAACACGTGAAAGACAAATATTTTATAAATTAAATGATGGAAGAAAAATGGAACAACCAGGTTAAAAATAGTTGACCATGACTCCATGAGTGGGGAACAGATTTGAGTTACTTCAAGGATGATTTTTACAAGTGGAAAATGTGGGATTTGACCACTAGCATCCCCTAAAAATCAGGGATTTGTAAAGATGTGAATTTCCCAAGGAGGGAAGGAAAGACCTAGGCACAATATGCATATAAAAACAACATATGGAGGAAGCAAGACGTTGCTTAGTATGTTGGAGAAAGGGAATCCTTTTTTTTGTTGTTATGAGCATTGTGAGTGTGAGAAAAAAGGAATTTATGAGTTGTGGATGGTGACTATAGCTAAATATGATCATTTCAGTTTTCCCTTATGGACTCATGGCCAAGCTAGGGGGTGAATAGGGAAAGTAAAATTGGTTTTTTTGTTCTACTGTTGGGTGGAACGCGGTTGTTCCATTTGTATTGTAGCATTAGGTTTCAGATATATATCTTTACTTGCATTTTGTGTCAATATTATGTTGATTACTAATTGTTAGGGAGATGATGGTTTATTATAGTTCAAGAATAATATACTCTTTTAATTGAAATGTGATGATGGTATATAGATATATATTTTCTCAACCGTACAAAAATAGCAAAAATAGTGTATGCACCTATAGTCCTTAAACATGGTTATACATATATAAATGACTGTGTATACATATATAGGTGTGCATGCATACATAAATAACAAAATTAGTGTATGTTACTATTTAATCCTTAATTATGGTTATACATATATAAATGATTGTATATACATATATAGGTGTACATGCATAAAGAAAATGATGGAACTAGTGTATGTCCCTATTTAATCCTTAATTATGGTTATACATATAAGATGATTGTATATCCCTGTAAATGTGTTCATGCATAAAGGAAAGATTGAAATATTTCCATGTTCCTATTTACCATCGAATTATATATGTTGAATTACTACTACAAATCTGTACAAATACCATAGAGAATAGATAGAATGAATAACAATCCATATACAATCTTTATATTATCAATAACCACAAAAAATAGTGATTCAATACTCTACAAATTTATGTCAAAAGTAGTTGTTACATTTAATGAACCTTGCTCAAAATATTTACAAAACAAGTTGTGTATTCAATTGATCATGGTTCAAATATTACAGTGGAGTAGCTTAGGCCAAATACTCCATTACCACTTGTAGACAAAATCTAAGAAGAATGCATAAGTATGTACGCCTAGTTAAGAACTCGAATACCTTTCAAGAAAGAGGTTTTCCTTGATCTTCTTCCCTCTATTGTTTAAACCTACAAAAGGAGAAAGATGAGGGTTTAGTGAACTATACTAGAAATTTAAACAGAAATTAAGTATTAAGATTAAGTGAGGTAAATACTTAGCTTGAGTTCGAGGAAGAACCAATTCACCACTGGTTCTTGTGAGACAATTTGTCCATGATCTATGAAAAGGAGGAGTGGACCCAAAAGTGACCAATGGGTACCCTCACAAAATAAACAGGGTCCCATAATTAATTTAATGTATCCATGCATAAATATTTTCACTTATAAAATAGAGAGAAACGATAGTCAACACTTATTTACTGAATAACCAATGAATCGAGTTAATCAAAAGGAAGCATTTTTTAATAGATATCAAATCCCTATGTATTTTTCATGATAAGTATCCAAAATTAAATAACGTTACAG
>SNQJ01S0018671.1:0-14903 GCA_010110895.2 Picea sitchensis
TCAGGATGATTAAGGAGCCCATGATTTCCAAGATTATATGAGGCACTTTTTGAGATCTCCCAACCATATCAATTTTGTATTTTGAGTAAATAGATTAGACTGTTGGTAGTTTTTGATATTTAGTGAAATCAGGGTGGTTGCATCCCCCATTATTTTTTGAAACCAACTTGATCTTATCAATAGGAAACAATTATGTTTCCTAAAACCTATATAAACATATCATTTTGTAAACATTTGATCATCTCGTCCTGGGGCGAGAGTATGATATTTATATACAGACTTGAATGACACAGAATACATTACAACTTTATCTTTCTGTATCATGTTTTAATTTAAGTTCTTCTTATCTCAATACGATGATAGATGATGATAGCCTTTCGTCTGCATGATGTATTGTTATTTGAGATAATCCTTTTCACATGTTTCCCATATCTCGTGTCTCAGATATAACACACACTGATCCTTTATTCAATTTAAATAAGGATATTTATCTTTAATTTTAGTTGAATATTTACATGCAAGTTCTTACAGGAAGAATTATTTCATCGTAGTTACTTGCAAATTACAAGATTACTGTGACTGCATCTATTATATGTTTTGTTATTATAAATTCAATCTCCAGCATTATCGTTCCTCATTTATTAGGGGCAATCTCAATATCTGTAGCAAGTTTACTTCATCAGATAAAGGTGGCTGGATATTTCAACATCGAATAGACATTGGATGCAATAACAGGTTAGCCTGTTATTTGATTTCGCTAGTTTCTTGAATATAGAAGTTTTCTCTATATAAAAAATTTTCTACTATCTATTATTTTCTGTTCAATTAGGAAGTTTGATGTGTGATTTCATGAGTGTATACATTTAAGAAAACAAACCCAAAAAAATTAGATAGTGTTTTCACTTGCTTTATTATTATTGCTAAAAGTAATCAATCTATATTTGATTTTTACGAGTTTAGATTAAAAATCGTGGTTTGTATAGATTGTATATAGAATTATCATACATATAATATTTAATTTGTACATATATATTTACTTAGATGTACTTATAGATTTTAGTGATTGTTATTTATTAGGTTATTGTTTTTCCTTTAGTTATTTTTCACTTTCTTTAGGACTTAGATCGGCCAACAGAGCCGCAAAACCCGTCGAAGTGAATTAATCCAAACGGCTTGGGTTAATTAGACAACCCCAGACCAGATTCACTCCTCCAGTTGATGAGCGATCAATTTTGCTCGTCAACAAATGGCGCTAGAAGGAGGGCCTGAAAACTATTAATGGCACGAGGAGGTTGTAAAACACCTCCCCCACCTACCCTCTCACCTATAGTAACTAGAAGTCGTTCAGATGAAAACATTGTCCCTCAAACAACAACCACACCAAACGACGATCTACGGATCAAAGTTGAACCAGTAACTCCAAAATCCCCCAGGTGGTGACATACAAGAGATTGTTTGTCAATCCCTCATAAGAACACACAGTGCCTTAGCCCATATCAAACAACCAAATCGACCTTTGAACCAACCATTATACTTCTTTGATATTAGAGAGAAACTCACAGGTACTGATATTACCCTAAACCCTATGGATCCAGACCATATTCTGACTCCTACAGCAAGAGGATCTGGTATTCCACCATCACCAACCCCTTCATCTCCTTCTTCTTCTGGAGACGAATCCTCAGATGAAGGTAGTTCCTCATCTCAGCCTTCGATACCATCCACACCTATGGCCAATCTGAACAATCCCGCCAGACCCTAGCTCGACCAAGATGTAGTGGCCATACCTAGGTCCCAACATACTTTACATAAACACCCGAAGAAATGGCTCCCTAAATTTGACCCAGACTCCAGGCAGATTGTTGAAGATCACATCAAAAAGTTTATGCTAGCCATTAGGCTCTGTAGTGTTGAGCATGACAACGTAGTCTGTAGATTGTTTCCCTACACCTTTGAAGGCAATGCCTCTACCTGGTACTTTTCCCAACAGCCCCACACCATCGTGTCATGGGATAAATTTGAGTCCTATTTCCTTGAGAAGTTCAGAGATGACAAGTCTCCTGAAGTTCTAGTCATGGAGCTTTCTAGTTTAAAAATGAACCCCAAAGAAAAGATAAAAGACTTTAATCAAAGGTTCGTGACACTAAAGAATCGAATCCCCACAGATTCGATGCCTGCCGAGAATCTTATTATCACATACTACACGAAAGTCTTACATCAAAACATATCCATTTGGGTAAAGAGGTCCAAGAAAGCCACATTGTTAGAAGCCTTCGAAGAGGTGAGTCAGATCGAGAAAGATATTCTCATCTTAAAATACAATACCGACAACGAGATAGAGACCAGTTTATCGTCCAAGAAGAAAATCGAAATCCTTCCTAGACCTCCCCAAAATAAAGCTCAATCTCAAAGTTTGGATCTAGAAAACTTACAGAAAGTCGTTCAGAAATTGTCCAATCAAGTTATAGATTTGAAAAGGTTGGCTGAATAAGATTCTTCGAGCAAAGGGCCTTAGAAACCCCCTTTTAGGAAGCCTTTTCCAACAAACCGATCTAACTCAAGTTTTAAAGGCCTAAATCTAGAAAGCCTACAATTTTCTATTCAAACGATCCTAGAAGCACACGATAAATTGATTCCTCCTGAGATTCCTAAAGAAGTAGTTGAACAAGAAACAGTAGAAGAAGATGAATCCTCTCCGAACATTTTCGGACATTTTTTGGATAGCATTTTTCAAGCTAATTTCGAAACAGTGCATCCTTACAATACCAAGAGCAAGATGAAAAATAAGCCTTCTTCTGAAATTGCGACTTCCTTGCCTCCAAAACAGTCTAAATCAATTAAGACTAAACAGAATTCACCAAACCCAAGTTTAGATTATGATTTGATTGAATATCTAAAAAAGCTTAGGGCTAACATTTATGTTTACAAATTATTAAAATTCCCTTTTCTTTTGCAAAAGATGTTGTAGAATATTGTGGAGAACAACAAAAATAGCAATCTGAACAGCAACAAAGGTGTTCAAAACAACCCCAAAATTCATCAAAAGGCCTCTTCCAAAACTACATCTGAGCCTCATGATAAAAGAGACTTTCCTGTAAATAGTGTAACAAATGTAGATAAACCAGTTTCAGAGCCTGCGATTAAAAAACAACAAACTTCTACTGTTAGTACTCGCAGAAATGTCCCTCCCTTTTTGTTGACTTTTGAAATTTTCAACAGGAATGTACATAATTGTATGGTAGATTCAGGTGTGTCATATAATGTAATGCCTTGTTCTGTTTGTCAAAAGATTAATGCCGAAGTTCAACCATCCAACTTGAAAATTATCTAGCTTGATCGAACTAGTGTTAAAGTAATAGGCGAATTAAAAAATGTACTTATAAGATTGCCATCTAATCCTAAATTCCATCAAGTGATTGATATCATTGTTGTAGATATCCCAGAAGTATATGGTTTGTTTTTAAGTAGATATTGGTTAGAACAATTATATGGCTATTTTGCAACAGATTGGTCTCACTTTTGGCTGAGCGAGAATGGAAAGCCTAACAGAATCAAGGTAAATCGTGAACGTTATCTGAAGTTCACGGTAACTGATTTAAATGATCCCAATGAACCGTTCACTCCTTTTGCCAATTCGCCTGAAATACAGGGGATAGATATTTTTTTCGGCAATTTCATGGCCAAAAATTCTACCATCACTGACCCGGAACAACAATCTGAAATTATGACATGCACACAGTCAACAACCTTCTCTCAGTGGTCACATGCACCTGACGAAAATCAAATATGGTCTCTTTACTTTGATGGGTCAAAATCTAAGGAAGGAGCTGGTGTAGGGTGTGTGCTCATCGATCCAGCAGGTAATAAGACTCTTATTTCTTATCGGTTAGAATTAGAATGTACAAACAACACGGCCGAATATGAGGCACTCCTGCAAGGTCTCAGAAAAGCACTAGATTTGAACATTCAAAATTTGACTGACTTTGGTGATTCAGAAATCGTGGCTAGACAGGTAAAAAATTCTATCCACTATTTATCTCCGCACTGAAAAAGATATCAGACTGAGGTATGGAATTTGATGAACAAGTTTTCCGCATTTAACATAAATTCTATTCCTAGATTGAATAATTTTGAAGCTGATTTGTTAGCTAACGTCACTTCAAAACTTTTTCCTGCAGAAGGCCTATCTCCGAATGCATTTTTCGTCGAACTGTTGTTCAGACCATCCATCCCAGACAACATCACGAACTGGAGAGTTTTCGATGACGATCAACAGATCATAAGTTTTCTGCATATGGAAGAAACTTTCCAGGGCACAGTGATTGACGAAGGTACCCATGACGAAAATCTTCCCGACTCTACACTAATACCAGATCCGAGATCCCCAGAATCTGCATCATACATGGTAAACTCTATCTCGAAATCTGTGGTTAGATTATAAAATTTTTATTATCTTCACGATAAGTTCAGAAAATCAATGAATTGTAAAACGAATAGTTCCTCCTTGACACTTGAAAAAGTAAATTTGGGAACTAAGGACAACCCACAGCGCATTAATTTAGGGTTGGGGTGTTCTGAGAAATAAAAGGTAGCATTTATTAAGTTGTTTAAGGAATTCAAATATGTTTTTTCCTGGACGTACGATGACCTAAAAACCTTTGATCCTAACATCATAAAACACATTATTTCCATGAAACCTCAGACCCAACCTTTTCAACAAAAGTTAACGAAGATGCACCCAAAACTCGAACCAACAATCAAGAAGGAATTAAACAAACTCCTGAACACTAAAATAATCTTCCCAGTAAGGCACACAGAATGGGTTTCTAATCTTGTCCCTGTCAGAAAGAAGAGTGGTGAAATCTGACTATGTGTTGATTTCCGAAATCTTAACCGAGCGTCTGATAAAGACAACTACCCTCTCCCTCCCATGGAACAGATCCTTCAACAGGTATCTGGTTCTAAAAGATTATCCTTGTTGGATGGTTTTTCCGGGTATAACCAAGTCCTTATGTCTCCCTCAGACCATCTCAAAACTACTTTCCGTACCCCATGGGGCACCTACGCTTATAGAAAGATTCCCTTTGGACTCATAAAACCCGGTGCCACTTTTCAGAGAGAGATAAATATCGCTTTCCATGGATTAATCAATCAATCTGTAGTAGTTTACCTGGATGACATCACTGTCTCCTCAAAAAATAAAGAAGATCATATAGCTCATTTAAGATCTGTTCTACAGTGATGTCGTAAGTACAACATTTCTTTAAATACTAAAAAATCTGTCTTCGCAATAGAACAAGGTAAGCTCCTCGGATTCATTATATCGAATGAAGGGATGATTATCGACCATGAAAGGACCCAAGTCATTTCGAAACTGCCCCCTCCCTCGTCAAAAAAGTCCATGCAATCTTTCTTAGGACAGATAAACTTTGTTAGGAGATTCGTCCCCATCTTTTCAGAAATGGTGAGACCATTACAAAACTTAATAAAAAAGGATGTACAGTACCATTGGGGACCTTTAGAAAGTCAGGATTTTGATTCAATAAAAAAGGCCATAATAGACGCTCCTTCTCTAATGAGCCCTGATTTTTCGCAAGACTTCACCCTCTACACATTTGCCTCTGACCGATCTTACGTTGCTGTCCTAATTCAAAAGAATGCTAAAAATAACAAAGTCCCAATTGCCTTTATGAGCTCAGCCTTCAAGGGGGAAGGAAGAACTTAATTACCCAACAGTAGATCAATAAGCTTATGTTTTTTTCAAAGCAGTAAAACACTTCCGATCTTATCTGTTGAAATCTAGGACGAAATCTAGGTTAGCCTGTTATTTGATTTCGCTAGTTTCTTGAATATAGAAGTTTTCTCTATATAAAACATTTTCTACTATCTATTATTTTCTGTTCAATTAGGAAGTTTGATGTGTGATGTCATGAGTGTATACATTTAAGAAAACAAACCCAAAAAAATTAGATAGTGTTTTCACTTGCTTTATTATTATTTCTAAAAGTAATCAATCTATATTTGATTTTTACGAGTTTAGATTAAAACTCGTGGTTTGTATAGATTGTATATAGAATTATCATACATATAATATTTAATTTGTACATATATATTTACTTAGATGTACTTATAGATTTTAGTGATTGTTATTTATTAGGTTATTGTTTTTCCTTTAGTTATTTTTCACTTTCTTTAGGACTTAGATCGGCCAATGGTGCCGCAAAACCCATCGGAGTGAATTAATCCAAACGGCTTGGGTTAATTAGACAACCCCGGACCGGATTCACTCCTCCAGTTGACGAGCGATCAATTTCGCCCGTCAACAATACCGCAAATGGACAAACCCCCACACTATCACATCAAATCAACACGGGTAGGGGAGCACACTCAGTTCATGATGGATCATGCATTGATCGACAAATTTTTGGGCCTTTGGCTGATCGAACGTGATCTCACACGCTGGATCAAGGACTAGTGGAACCCCAAAGGCGATTATGAAGTCCATCTCAGTTCCAAGGGTTTTTTCACAATAATCTTGTACAACCTTGAAGACAAGGACAGAATCTTCGACAATGGACCGTACTTCTATAATTCAACAAGACTGTTTCTGCGATTTTGGACAGACAGATTCAACCCAGAGAAGGAGGACTTTACAAGAGCACCAGTGTGGATTCGTCTGTACTCATTGCCCCATGAATTCTAGCTGGAAGAAATATCCATGGGCATCGGAAACACCGTGGGATGATACATAAAAGCTTCGGAGGCTACAAAGATGAGAAAGTACACCTCATATGCCCGCATCTGCATCTATATGGACATCTCAAAGGCCCTGCCAGGATCTATCATGCTAGAATATCAGGATGACGACTGGAACCAAACAATCGATTATGAACACATCCCCTTTCATTGCAGGAAGTGCCACGAGCACGACAACCTATTCAGAGACTTCCCTCTGAACACTACAACCACCAAGATTAACGAAAGCAAGAAAAAGGATGGCTTCGCCAATGTCACAGGAAGGCGGAAAAACCCATCAAGGAAACAGAAACAGAGCACGATTCCAAAGATCCCAACTAAAAAATTCTATGATGTTTTGAATCAACTACCAGAAGAGGGGGAAATACAGAACCCCCATCAAGCAGAAACACAGGCGAAGGGAAAAATCATCGAAGCGCCAAATACAACCCAATCAAAGGAAACAACCCATGCAACACAAATAGGGACAGACGGAGATACCACCATGCTCATGGATGAAACGGATCTGGTGGACATAGATCTGGAAAAGCCGGAGGAATCCCTCAATCAAAAAGACCTGCAACATATCCCGGTAGATCAGCTCTGAAAAGTTCATAAAGTGTTCACCAACTCCACAGCGGGATCTACAGCTAGACTGGGTATTATGGTAGATGCAGGATCAGAACCCAAGAGAGTAACCAAGGAAAACAAAAGAAGGGGACGCAAAACATCCCATCATCTTATTAAAGAGGTAGGGCACCTGATGATCAACTCAGGCCAGATACAGAGGTTATCGGAGGGATACCTCCACCCCCCTCCACCTTCCTCATGATGAAGACAATTACTTGGAATATGAGAGGGCTCAATGGTAGATCCAAGCAGAGGATCCTCTGAGAGTATATTAAAGCTGAAAAACCTAGATGTCCTTCTTCTGCAAGAAACTAAGTGTGCAGGCCAAGAAGCTACAAATATCTTCCGACGTAGCTGGAGAGGTTGCGATTTCTTTCACCAAGATTCAGTGGGAGCCTCTGGAGGACTAGCCATTCTCTGGAATCCACACACAGTATCTCTGCAACAACCCTTCTCCACGATCGACACTCTAACGACTTACTTCACAGTCACAGGATCTACTAAGGAAGGAGCCATCACGAATGTCTACGATCCGCAAACTGCCCAAGAAAAGGAGAGCTTCGTGCAAATTCTACAACATGTCAAAACTCTTTTATATACACCACACTAGATCGCCGGCGACGACTTCAATATGATCCTGACGTTGGAAGAGAAAACTGGAGGAACAAAACAGCTAGAGCAGGACAGCGGTAAGTTCAAAACCCTAATAGAGCAACTAAACATGGTTGACATGGAAACCTGAAATAGAATCTTTACCTAGTCCAATAGAAGAACAGGACACCAACATGTAGCTTGCAGATTAGATCACTTTCTCGTAGTTGAAGCCCTTCTTGAGAGCGATCAGGCAATGGAAACAAACATAATGCCAAAATCAGGGTCGGACCACTGGCCTATTGCCTTCCTCCTAGACCCGAGTATCACCCCCAGACCCAAACCCTTCCGCTTTGAAATGTTCTAGCTCTCCCACCCAAACTTCCACCAACTGGCTCACACCTGGTGGGCCCAGGTGGAAATAGATCATGGTACTTGCATGTATAAATTCCAACAGCGCCTCAGGAACTTCAAGCAACAATTGAAGAGCTGGAACAAATCCACTTTTGGAAATATCTTCCAAAGGAAGAAGGAGATCAAGTGCAAACTCGAAGACCTACAACGAACCTTCATCTCAGGAAGCAGAACTCTAGACCCAGTGAAGGAAGAGGAGCAACTACAAGCAGAAATGGAGGTATCCAGAGAGCAAGAAGAAATCCTTTGGAGGAAAAAATCCAAGGTTCAATGGCTTAAAGAGGGGGAGAGAAACACAAAATTCTTTCACAGAGAAATGACACACCAAAGATACATCAATCGTATCACTCGATTGGAGGATGCTTAAGGCATCCCCATAAGAGATCATGACCAAATCGCGGAGGAACTCAACTCTTATTACAAATATCTCCTCACATAGACCAATATGAATAGGGAAGAAGCAATCTAGAAAATAACCAAGCACATACCCCTACTAGTTACCCCTTAGCAGAACAGAGCACTGCTAAGGCCAATCACTCAGGATGAAGTGGACACAACAGTAAGGGAAATTCCCCCAGGGAAAGCACCAGGTCTGGATAGATTCACCATAGATTTTTTCCATCACTGTTGGGACATGATCAAGGAAGACGTCTAGCTAGCGGTAGAAGAATCAAGAACCTCTGGACAAGTACTCTCTACACTCAATGCAACGTTCATCACTTTGATCCTCAAAGAGGAGCGTGTCACTCACCCAAAGAAGTTTAGACCAATCTCCCTCTACAATGTCATATATAAGATAATCACAAAGGTTATTGCCACTCGCCTCAAGCCGATCCTACCTTTCATTATCTCCAAAGACCAAGATGGCTATGTAGAAGGATGACAAATCATGGACAATGTCATTCTGGCCAATGAGGTGATCCACTCTCTGAAAGCGAGAAAAACACTAGGTATGCTTATTAAACTCGATCTCTCAAAAGATTTCGATAGATTAAGCTGGCAATACTTGCGATCAATGTTGGAGTCCTTTGGCTTCGATAAACTCTGGGTCAATTGGGTTCTCAAGCTCACCTCCTTAGCTTTTTTTCCCATTCTAGTCAATGGGACACCCTCCCAGCCCTTCCATTCCACCAGGGTAATCAGACAAGGTGATCCTCTCTCCCCCTTCCTCTTTGTGCTTATGGCAGAAGGACTAGGTCGTTATCTCAAAGCAGTGGTTCTTAAACGATCCCTCAAAGGATTTCCCCTTCATAACCTCCACCCGGCACCCTCGCACAACCAGTTTGTCGACGACACCCTACTTATGAACACCCCTACCGTCCGAGAGGCTACAAAGCTCAACTCAACTCTCTCTGACTTCATGGAAGCCTCGGGCATGCTTCTAAACCTGGACAAATCCAAACTCTACTTTTTCAACACGTCGACCATGGTTTAGAATCATCTTTCAAGACTTCTAGGCATTTCTAAAAGCTCCCTTCCTTCCATTTACCTAGGCATACCCCTCACTGGAGAGCCAACGCGATCCATTTCATGGGACAGCCTGCTCCTGTCTATCACCAACATGCTGAATAACTGGACCTTTAGACCTCTTAATATTGCTGCCAGACTGGTACTTCTCAAGTCATTCTTGCAAGCACTGCCCACCTACCTCTTCACTGCTCTGACAACACCCATTTCGGTCATTCGGGCAATCAGGAGCCTCCAACGAAATTTCCTGTGGCAAGGACACCAAAACAATAAAAAGTGGGCACTAGTCGGATGGGATAAACTTTGTAAACCCAAAAAGTTTGGAGGGCTAGGACTACGTGATCTAGGAAAGCTTAATCAGGTCATGGGGGCCAAAATGTGGTGGAGATGGCTGCAGCATCCAACATAACTTTGGGCGCAAATCTAAAAACAAATGTATGCCCCGAACACACATCCTAACCAATTAATTAGATTCAATAAACATATCTAGGGATCCAATATATGGAACACTGCCTGGAAAAATCGCCCTCTTATCCAGAAGCATGCTTTCTGGGAAGTGAGAAACGGGGAAAGTGCACTCTTCTGGAAGGACTCATGGAAACAACTACCCCCTCTCAGTGACTTGGAAATCCTCAATCCTCTCAAACAAAGGTTACATCCGAATATCTTCAGGAAATTTAAAGACCTTTGGAATCCAACTCACAAAATCCAACCCTGGAGACAGTGGAAAACAGAGCGAACAAAATTACAGCTCACAAATGATATCGACCTTCTACCCTGGAAAGAATGTGCAATGCATCGGAAAATACCAATCAAAGAGGGACCAGACATCCTCTGATGGGGCCACTCTATAACAGGTATCTTCTCAGTTAATGAAGCATACTACCTATAGGGAAACTATGACAACCAAAGCCCCGAAATAATATGGAGTAAAATCTGGTAAAGCTTTCTCTGGCCCAAAGTATCCATTTTTCTTTGTCTCACAGCTCAAAACCGTATCCTCACGTGGGATAATCTTTTAAGGAAAGGCTTTATAGGTCCTTCCAGATGTACCCTATGTCAACAAAGAGAGGAAACCATGGAACATCTCTTCAACAATTTCCACTACAGTCAATAGATCTGGGATTGGGGGGCCCAAGCCATGAAACACCCCAACCGAAACTGACGTAGCATTAGGGACACAATTGCTAATTGGGAGACGATCTCCTTCCATAATCCAATTCTCCAACGCATCTGGCAGCTGCTCCCGGGATTCACCTTATGGGCAATTTGGAAAGAGAGAAATAAGCGAATCTTCCACTCAAAAACTTCCCTTCCCACTATTACGTGGGAGAGGGTTAAGAAGTTAATTAGAGAAACAGTCCATAGTAAAACTTGGCACCACGAAGACCTACAATGCATTCCTGAGGAGGAAAACATACTTAGAAGCTGGGACATGCAAATTCACGTGCAAACTCAGGTGAAGACTAAAGGCAAACGAGCCAACAACCCCACGATATGGACCCCACCTCCATCAGGCTTCATCAAGCTAAACTTCGATGGGGCCTCTAGGGGAAACCCTGGACCAGCAGGTTTCGGCATCGTCCTTTGGAACCACACTGGTGGGATCATTCACCAGGTGGCTGCATTTTTGGGTGAGAATACAAACAATGTTGCGGAGCTTATAAGCCTTTTCATGGGCCTCCAAGTTGCCATTCAAAACCATTACCATCAGGTCATCGTTGAGGGAGACTCCCAAATTATCATCCAACTCATCTACAAAATCCTGCATGGCGAACATCCTAGGTGAATCTCCCCTAGATGGAGACTCTCAGGCCTTCTGCAGGATTTTGGAGATCTCATCCACCCCAATCTCACTTTAATCCCTTCTCATGTGAAATGAGAAGCAAACAAAGTAGAGGATCACCTGGCGAACACTGGAGTTGATACCAAGTTAGAACTCATACATTGGCAAGCCCATCTCTCTGACGATACAGATCTCTCAAGGTGATGTAGAGACCTTTCGAACAGAGACTCCTCAGCCCCGGATGGGTGACACGTGGTGACACCTTGCCACATGGCTCAACATGAAGCCACAACTTAAATGTTGTAGGTCACTCCCCATCCCTTCAACATTTACGATGGTAGCAGGCCATTACAGCCGCTATATGGAGGCGAGAATTCTCCCTCGCGCGAATGCACTAGCACAACCAACATTCAATATGATAGAGTTAACAGGAAGCCATGTGATGCCATCATTCGGAAACTTGAAAGTTGGAGAGCCTAGACAAAGCTGGTTCATTTTCATTTTGGACCTCCCCGTCGGTTGGGAGATGTGGTGCAGTTTTCTCTGTATCTCCATTCACCCCTCATCAACAATGACAAGGAAGTGAGGCAGGCATTGTCTAGGCTCATCCTGGTACACCCACAAAGAGCAGAGACAAATAAGACAGAACCTTGAGCGCGCTCTGTCAATGGTGACTTCCATCCTCCGACAGAGAGAAAGAGTCAACCACTTGACACTCCATGTCACTATAGTTGAGCCTAGGATAGAGCGTAGCATGCACACCCTTGCAATTGAGCCTGGAAGCTATCTGAAGGGAGGAGTTGCGGACGAGTTCCCAACCTGTTATGTTGAAGAAACACCGTACCCGGAGGATTTTGCGACCACCCTAGAATTTCAAGCCACTGTGCCTGAAACACAAGCTAGAAGCGGTCTAAAGGGAGAGCCTGCAGAAGAATTCCCAATTTGTTATGTAGAAGAAATACCGTGGACGGGTGACTACAGCCCCACCTTCCATGCTGAGAAGGTAACGAGCAAGGATGAGGCTCGGGACAGTGCCTATGCAGAGATGAATGTGGACAAGACCAGAGAAGGGATGAACATGGATGCGGCCAGATCAGGGATGAACGTGAACGCGGCCAGAGCAGGGATGAACGTGGAAGTGGGGAATGAAACCTTCGGCGAGGCAGTAAACAATGATTTGCACGGTCCACTCCTTCGTGCAGAGCATCTAGCTCTCGTGTTTGAACTCCGAGGCCACATGGTAGACCAGGGGCACAGATCCCTCCTCATGGGACAATGTCTAGACCTTCTCCTTGATGCGTACTCCAATGCTCCAACAAAGCAGAAATGTCCAATGTGTTTGCAGCCGTTTGCCATCCCGACCAGATCCACGTGTTAGAAAGGAAATTGCGACAGGTCACCGAGTATCTGAGTTTTCCTATGCTAGTTTGTTTTTCATCATGTTGTTGCTCAATGTTAACTTGAACGATGGCCATATGTCCTGGTTTCCTTCGAGCAGGACAGAGGGAAAAACATTTTTTAGCTTATCTTCCTAGACATATTTCACCCCAAACTATGTTGGTTTCCGGTAAAACGACAGTATTTTTGATGGCTCAGGACGACAATATCTCTGTGTATTTTTGTCTATGTTTCTCTGTCAACTTAATATAGCAAGTACTATCCCTTTTTTACTTTCAAAAAAAAAACATGTATATACCATGAACAAGAATTTCAATCCGTTATCACAAATAAATGTCTTATTTCAAAAGATTTTGGAACATTTTTAATGCAACTACTATGTAATCTTTTTTTTTAAATCCTTTTTTTAAGGATTTTTTTTTTTGCAAATGTAGTTTTTTTTGTGTGATAGAATGTCAACAAAGGTCAAAGCAGAAAACAAGTGCATCGACAGTAAGTTTTGCAAATAGAAATTGAAAAGAAATTAAAAGTAAACTTATTTTATTTTCATAGTTATATAATTTAGCTAAATTTACATGGAGATATGAAGTCATGTCAAAAACAATTAACATTAACAATAATGTTATCCAATGTAATTATAAAAGCTTTGTTTCAAGGTAACAAGAGAACAGTTTATGAACTATTTTGTTTGAATTGTGCAAATGGTATCTCAATCCGTGTTAGGAAAATTTTCTAAAGAAGTTTTATTGGCAAAGTGAAATTGATCTTCTCATATGTTTTGTGAACCATACATTGTAGAATGTGTTCATGTGAATATGATGTTTTACGAGCATATTTTGTGAAATATAGCATGTTCTCTATTGGAAACTATGTTTTTATAACAATTTGTTTACATTAATTACAAAATGGCTTGAATAGAGACAAGAAGAGATCAGTTGGTTTGAGGACTCTGGCGATCTACAATTTTTATTATTATTCATAAGGTCTTTTTTATTCTATGATCGAAATTAAAAAAAATTAAATAAATTAGTTGTAAAAATAAATGAATTTTACTACCAAACATGTGACTAAATACTTGCCTAAACATTTGTTTTTGCAAGAATTTGTAAATGAGATTTTGTAGTATTGTCATTGAGTGCCTCAAGGCAACTAGAGAGACCTATTTGTATATTACATGACCCATTTGTGTCACTCCTAACCATGTTTTTAAAAAAGGAACATAGATGTATTTCTAGTTACTATAAATTGTTGCATTTCAAAGTATGTTTTTTTGTAATTCTCATTAAAGTGCACCTAATAAACATTGCAAAAATGCAAATTATAGTAATTAAGTAAACATGTAAATATGAAATATGTAATAAACAAAAAAATGCAACTTCTAATTTGGCATTGTCATGTGTTGTTTCAAAGTGTTTGACATACATTTCATTTAGAGGATTGTTTTGGCTAAATGCTGAAACAATTGTTGCAAAACTACATGACTTGCTTCCAAAATTCCTTTGATTGTAGTGTCTGGAATGATTCTATGTTCAATACAGATCAATGTTATTTTTTCAACTACAGAGGTTGAAACCAATGCAATACAATGGATAACATCTACCCTTTCATATTCTCTGTTTTTAATGATCTCAAACTCTGTTCTACTAACATTGCTACGAGGGAAAAAAATGGAAGATGAACTTATCACTCATGTTTACAGTTATTGTTAATTTTCCATGCATGTCAATGATATTAGTATGCACAACCCGAGCATTAGGCGGTGAACTTGATGTTCTCACAAAAGCAAGAACATATAATACTAGAATATCTCCTTCAAAAATATTGTCTAAATTCACCATGCATATGTGAAGGGTATCTTTGACTTCAATGTTTTTTTTTTTTT
>SNQJ01S0018671.1:45606-63696 GCA_010110895.2 Picea sitchensis
TGTGGAGAGAAGCAAGGATCACAGGTGGCAACTTGCTTGGAAGTAGCATGCGACCATTGGAGGACACTTGGTACTGAAGAAGAATGTTCCTAAGCTAGAAGACATGCCATTTAATTCTTGTTGGAGTGGTTGCCAACATGGCTCCTAAATTGTAGCAGTTTGTTAAGATCTATTAGCAGAGGTGTTAGAATTGTATTTGTTTTGGAGAATCCTAGGATAGGAATCCAACTCGCACCTCTAGATGTTGCCTTTCTTCTTTTGATTATAAATACATCTTCTAAATGATTAGATAGGTTTGAATGGTTGAGCAGGGCTCCCTGATTGTAATATCTTGACTAAGTAAAGTTGTTCTCTGGTTATCTATTAGACTTGAGACATTTTGATTAATAGAAGTCAGCTTTATTTTATCATCTTGTTGCCTCTTATACTGAAATACTCATGATTGGATGAAACATATGAGATGTTGTGGTTGTATTATAATGAATGCTTGATTATAATGCCACTATTAATGTTTTTCAGTGTTTATAAACTTTAAGTTCAAGAAGTTCTTGTGACTGAGTTTTTCTTCCCTTGGCTGCTTGAAGACCTGATGTCAATAGCATACCTTTACACCTTCCTCAGTGAGTCTTCCTTCTATTCACTTTTACCCCAAATCACTGACTGGAGTTAACCAAGACATCATTTTCTTATGCATTCTAGCCCCAATTTCTGAGTTAAAACATTCTTATTCCGAGTTTTGTCCATTTGACCTTTAATTACTCATTTACATTTACAGATATTTTTATGGGTATTGGGCTTATCCTCTTGCAATGTGAGGGTGATTCTCAGTGCTAACATTCTTGGCTCCATTGTTGGGGAACGAATTGAAGATATTTCGCTAGTATTGAACGAAAAATAAATATTTATTATGAAGGTGCTTTAGAAATCAATACATTGAAGATTGCAGCGTGCACCTGGTGACTCCATTGCTTCAATCGTGGCTCCCAAAGGCAGACACATGAGGTCTACTCCACATCTACCTCTGGCAACACCTGAATCTAACCCAAAGAAGATAATCCAGAAAGGAAAATATTCTCAAGAAGGCTTTTCAACTATTGTACCAGGTACTTCTGGTCATTTACATGATTCTACTTTTAAAACTCCAGTAGCCATATCTAACCCTCCTTTCTTACCTTCTACTGAAGTTTCTAGAAGTTTGGATTTTGAAAATTTCCTTGTTGAATGCTCATATTTTAGACCCCAATTCAAAGAAGAATGTTTTGAAACACTTGTTTTTCCTGATGTTGTAAATCGGTTCAGACTTGAGAGTCTTGAATATTTTCCTACTTTGGGATTTCCTACTCCTCCTCATATCAAAGTTATTGTGACTAAAAAAGAAAAAACCTATTTTCCCTTGGACCCTATACCATCTTCCCGCAAGACTAAAACCCTTCCTCTGAAAACTGAAACCTCTCCATCCAAGTTTCCTCTTTCCCCAAAAATTCAGACTATATTTGCAGTTGTTAAAACTCCATCTCCCCCTTGTTCCCCTACAGTTCACAACCCAATGGAAGGTGTTAATATTCCTAGAAATAGGATGGATTCCATAGTGGTTGTTAGGTATTCCCCTCTTATTTTACCTCAGCCTATGAATTCTCTCCCAGTTGGTGACTACCTTAAGTAAATACCCAATTTTATTGGGGAGGAAGACACAACTGTAGAAGAACACCTTGTAGATTTTTATTGTTATGCAGATAATCTTAACATTGAAAATGAAGATGTATGAATGAGAGTATTTGTACAAAGCCTTGATCGTAGGGATATAAAATGGTTTATGGGTTTGACTCTTTGACCTATTGTTGGGATTGAATCTTTGGAAGATTCCTTCCTGAGGCTTTGGGGGGGTAAAAAGGATTTCCTTTATTATATTGTAGAATTTGGATCACTTAAGAGGAAATAAGGGGAATCTGTTTCTGACTTCTCAAAGAGATTCAATAAAATGTACAACAATATTCCCACTGAAATAAAGCCTACAAAAACCTCTGCCAATATTACCTATGCCAGTGCTTTTGACCCTGAGTTTTTCCTCCTGTTGAGAGAAGGGCGATCTACCTCTTTAGCTCATATGCAAGATGCATCCTTAGAAGTAGAATCCAATATATTGGCAGCTGAAAAACTTAGGGGAAAATCTAATAGAGATAGAAGGAAAGGTAGGGCTAAAGCTTCAACCTCTGAATTCTCTGTTTTCCACCCCCAGGTTGATGAACTTACAAAATTGGTAAAATCACTTTTTGCTAAAATGGAGAAGTTGAAACTTGAAGAAAAACATAACTATAGAAACTCACATAATGCTGACAATAGAGGTAATTTCATAAGACCAAATAATGCCCCTCGGGTCCTCCAAAGAGATCCAAGAAATAGGGATAAGGATGATCAAAAAGTTCAAACCCCTCTCCAAAACAACCTTGTTTTTTATGAAGAAGGAGAGGATGAAGAAATTGATCCTGAAATCCATTGTCTTGGTGACACCTCTTCATCTCCTCATTTGACCCAATCTGCATATGAAGAGTCTCTCATGGATAGTCAATTAAATGAATTGAGTAAAGGAGGAAAAACAAATGACAATCCTAATAGATACAACCTAAGGTCCAAAAAGAAAGAGGGAAAGACAGACACTTCTGATCAGCCCACTAAAACAAAAAAAAATTGATAAGGATGTGACAGCTAGCAACAAAGGAAAATATGTGAAAATCCATCAAACATTGGTTAAGAGCCATGCCCCATAAGTTAAATAAATTTTGAAATCCCCATCCTCCTTTATATTTGAAAATGAAATTCAAAAGATCAAAATACCTATACCTTTTTTGGAGTTGAATAAGAATGAGAAATTTAAAAGATACCTCTCTAAAATGCTACAGCTTAAGCCTTCTTCTAATTCCACAGATTTAGTTATCCTTCAAGATGAAAAACCAACAGTCATCCTGGGACCTTTTTTAGAGGATAGAGATGATTCTTCCCCTCCTTTCTATACATCATTGAAAATTCATGATAAAGTGTTTCACAACTTCTTTATGGACTCAGGGCCATCTCACAATCTCATGCCTAAAACAGACATGGATGAGCTTGGGTTGGAAATTACAAAAACCTACCATGACTTATACTATTTTGACTCTAGGAAAGTGAAGTGTCTTGGGGTTATCAAAGATCTGGTTTTTACCTTGTTTCAATTGCCAATGAAAAGTGTGGTCATGGATATTGTGGTGGTTGATGTCCCCCCTAAGTTTTGTATGCTCTTGTAAAGATCTTGGATAAAAAAACCAGGGGGAACCTTGGATATGGACCTTTCATATGCCACTATTCCTGTGTTTGGGGCAGAACATAGAAGGCTTTACAGGAAGGCTCAATTAGGATACATCATCAGTGATGAAGCAAATCCCACCAACCATCCTATTTTTTCACTTGATATTGATTTAGGATCCAATATATTTTACCTCACTGATGCTCCTCAACCTCCTATTGAAATCATAAAACATTTCATTACCTATTGTGAAGAGTCTCTTCCTAATACCTATGTTTGGAAGATGTTTTTTGATGGGGACTCTTCCAAAGAAGGTGTTGGTGTTGGGGTAGTCTTTATTTCCCCTACTCAAGAGATCATTTATTTATCCTGCAATCTTGAAATTGAAACTACAAACAATGTGGCAGAATATGACACTCTTGTTTTGGGTTTGAGGGTTGCCAAATACATGAGGATTGAAGAGATAACAGTGTTTGGAGATGCTAAATTAGTTGTTCATAAAATAAAAAAACTATATCAAGCTAAACACCCCAGGTTAAGGACTTAAAGAAATGAAGTTTAGGATCTTGTTTATAGTTTCTTCTTAGATTTTAATATCTCATTTGTTCCAAGAGAGGAGAAAACTATGGTTGATTCCTTGGTTGTTTCAACAAGTAATTTTAGAGTTCCTTTGCCCCCTCAAATAAAATATGATGTGGAAGTGAAGTATAGACCCTCTATACCTGACAATGTCAAACATTGGAAGGTGTTTTAGGATGATATTGAGATTAAAATATTTATTGAGAATGTGGATGAGTTTTATGCCCTACATATTGATCAAGATCATGATACTAAAAAAATCCCTCATGCTGATATTTTTTTGAATAAAATTGTTTGCCATCATATTGTTCAGTTGCACAGTAACCATATTCCAAAAGGACTAGTTCCGTTGGAAATATTGTTTGACAAAAATGATGTTGTTGTAAAGGTCAAAGGTTCAATTGAAAATGTTGATGTGACTGAATGCAATTTAGGTACAAAGGAGAATCCAAAGTATGTTAAGTTGTCTAGTAGCTTGTCAAAAGAACAAATGGTTGAATATGTTAAGCTCTTAAAAGAGTTTTCTTATGTGTTTTCCTAGAAATATGAATATTTGAGAACATATGACACAAGAATCATTGAGCATAAGATCCCTTTGAAAGAGGATACCAATCCATTTAGGAACAAACTCAGACAAATAAATCCTATGTTGATGCCTATTATGGAAAAGGAAGTAAAAAAGATTTTTGATGCCAAGATCATCATTCCTTTGAGATACTCTGAATGGGTGGCTAACTTGGTCCTAGTGAGGAAGAAGAATGGGGAAATCAGACTATGTTTTGACTTCATAAATTTGAATAGAAGCTCCAATAAAGATAATTACCCCTTACCAAAGATGGAGCACATTTTGCAGAGCGTGACAAGTTCATATAGGATGTCTATGACTGATGGATTTTCTGGATGAAATCATATCCTTGTCTTTCCTGAAGATAGAGAGAAGACAACCTTCACTACTCCTTGGGGCACATTCATGTATGCCAAAATGCCCTCCGGATTGATGAATACAGGAGCGACCTTTCAATGAGCAATGGATATTGCCTTTATTGGGGAGAAGGACAAGTTTGTAGTAATCTATTTAGATGAAATTATAGTGCTCTCACAATCTGATAAATAACATTATCATCATTTAAAAAGGGTTTTCTTGAAGTGCACAACGTTTGGTCTCTCTCTCAATCCTAAAAATTATTTGTTTGATATGGAGGGGAAGTTGTTGGGGCACATTGTATCAACAACAGGGGTAAGAATTGATTCAAGTAGAGTATAAGCCATCCAGACCTTGTCTCTCCTTAGATCCAAGAAAGAAGTTCAGTCTTTCTTGGGGAAAATCAATTTTATAAGAAGGTTCATTTCAAATTTTGTTGAATTGGTAAAGTACATTACAACCATGCTTAGGAAAGGAAATGAGGTCAAATGGACTACTGAGTCTTGAGATTCTTTTGATCAAATCAAAATGGCCTTGACTGAAGCACCTTTGTTGATCATCCCTAACTACTCCAAGGATTTTCTGATATTTTCATTTGCTTCATTTGACACAGTAGTTGTTGTTCTATTGCATAAAAATGCAGAAGGGTTAGAGAAGTCTATTTCCTTTTTCAGCAGGGCATTGAGGGATGTAGAAATTAAATATGATATCATGGAAAATAAGGCTTATGCTTTGGTCAAATCCCTCAAGGATTTCAGATTATATGTTATTTATTCAAATATTGTTGCAGATGTCCCTTCAGCCTCAGTGAAAGAGATACTTATCCATCCTAACATAGATGGGAGGAGAAGCAAATGGATTGCCAAAATTCTGGAATTTGAGCTTGAAATAAAGCCCACTAAATTGGTGAAAGGCCAAGGTTTAGCTAGGTTGTTGGCTCAATCAAATTGCAAAGCTTTGGGGGTTATTTTAATAAACATAAACTCATAAAATCAGCAAGATGAGTTGGCTGATAAAGGTTCTCATGTCAGCCCAAAGTTGGCACAATGCACTTGGTATAAGGACATCATATATTTTTTGTAGAAGTTGCATCCTCTTGATGGTTTGTAAAAGAACAAGGTCAGAGCTTTGAAGCTTAAAGCAATCAGATAATGTCTTATTGACCAAGTTTTGTATTGGAAAGATCCTCTAGGAGTTCTTTTTAGATGTCTAGATCCACAGGAGACCCAAAAGGTCATGATTGATTTTCATGACAGTTTATGTGGGGGCCATCACTTCTAGAGAACCACAGCCTATAAAATACTCAGAGATGGGTATTTTTGGCCTATCCTTTTTACTGATGTTTATGCAAAGATTAGATATTGTGTCAAATGCCAAAAAAATTCTAGAAAGCAANAGTAACCATATTCCAAAAGGACTAGTTCCTTTGGAGAGATTGTTTGATAGAAATGATGATGTTGTAAAGGTTAAAGGTAAAAATGAAAATGTTGTTGTGACTTAATGCAATTTAGGTACAGAGGAGGATCCAAAGTATGTTAAGTTGTCTAGAAGCTTGTCAAAATAACAAAGGGTTGAATATGTTAAGCTCTTAAAGGAGTTTTTTTATGTGTTTGCCTGGAAATATGAAGATTTGAGAACATATCACACAAGCATCATTGAACATAAGATACCTTTGAAAGAGGAGACCAAGCCATTTGGGCAGAAACTCAGATTGATAAATCCTATGCTAATGCCTATTATGGAAGAGGAAGTAAAAAATATTTTGGATGCCAAGATCATCATTCCTTTGAGATACTATGAATGGGTGGCTAACTTGGTCCCAGTGAGGAAGAAGAATGGGGAAATCACACTATGTGTCAACTTTAGAAATTTGAATAGAAGCTCCAAGAAAGATAATTACCCCTTACCAAAGATGGAGCACATTTTGCAAAGGGTGACAGGTTCATCTAGGATTTATATGATTGATGGATTTCTTGCTACAATCAGATCTCTGTCTTCCCTGAAGATAGAGAGAAGACAATCTTCACTACTCCTTGGGGCACATTCATGTATTCCAAAATGCCCTTCGGATTGATGAATGCAGGAGCAACCTTTCAGCGAGAAATGGACATTGCCTTTATTGGGGAGAACGAATAGTTTGCAGTCATCTATTTAGATGAAATCACAGTGTTCTCACAATATGAAAAAGAACATTATCATAATTTGAAAAAGGTTTTCTTGAAGTGCAGAAAGTTTGGTCTCTCTCTCAATCCTAAGAAGTCTTTGTTTTCTATGAAGGAGGGGAAGTTGTTGAGGCACATTGTATCAGCATAAGGGGTAAGAATTGATTCAAGCATAGTAGAATCCATCCAGACCTTGTCTCTCCGTATATCCAAAAAAGAAGTTCAGTCTTTCTTGGGGAAAATCAATTTTCTAAGAAGGTTCATTTCAAATTTTGTTGAATTGGTAAAGTACATTACAACCATGCTTAGGAAAGGAAATGAGGTCAAATGGACCACTGAGTCTCGAGATTCTTTTGATCAAATCAAAAGGCCTTGACTGAAGAACCTTTGATCATCAGCCCTGACTACTCCAAGGATTTTCTGATATTTTCCTTTGCTTCATTTGACACAGTGGTTGTTGTTTTATTGCAGAAAAATGCAGAAGGGTCAGAGTAGCCTATTTCCTTTTTCAATAGGGCATTGAGGGATACAGAAATTAAATATGATATCATGGAAAAGAAGGCTTATGCTTTGGTAAAATATATCAAGCCCTTCAGAGTATATGTTCTGCATTCAAATATTGTTGCTCAGCCTCAATGAAAGAGATACTTATCCATCCTGACATAGATGGGAGGAGAAGCAAATGGATTGCCAAAATTCTGGAATTTGACCTTGAAATAAAGCCCACTAAATTGGTGAAAGGCCAAGGTTTAGCTAGGTTGCTGGATGAATCAAATTGAAAATCTTTGGGGGTTAATTTCATAAACATAAACTCAGAAAATCAACAAGTTGAATTGGATGATAAAGGTTATCATGTCAGCCCAAAGTTGGAAGAATGCACTTGGTATAAGGACATCATATATTTTCTGCAGAAGTTGCAGCCTCCTAATGGTTTGGAAAAAACAAGGTAAGAGATTTGAATCTTAAAGAAATCAGATACTATCTTATTGACCAAGTATTGTATTGCAAATATCCTCTAGGAGTGATTTTGAGATGTATAGATCCACAGGAGACCCAAAAGGTCGTGACCGATTTTCATGACAATTTATGTGGGGGGCATCACTTCTGGAGAACCACAACCTACAAAATCCTCAGAGCTGGGTATTTTTGGCCTAGCCTTTTTACTGATGTTTTTGCAAAGATTAGAGCTTGTGTCAAATGCCAATAAAAATTTGGAAAGCAACATCTCAAATATTTTCCATTGAAGCATGTGGTAGCTTCTTGACCTTTTCAGCAGTGGGGCCTATATTTCATTGGGAAAATCCATCCCACTTCAAGTAGTCATCATAGTTGGATTTTGACTGCCACTAATTACTTCACCAAGTGGATAGAATCCATTCCTATTAAGAATGCCTCCCACAAGGTAATCATTAGTTTTCTTGAGGATATCATGTCAAGATTGGTTGTCCGAGAAAAATTGTTATTGATAATGTTGCATCTTTCAAGGTTGAACCATTATTCAAGTTCTATGAATAGTATGGGATTACATTGGTTCATTCTACAACTTACTACCCCCAAGGGAATGGATTGGTAGAATCTAGTAACAAGAGCCTTATAAAGATCATCAAGAGATTGTTAGAAGACAACAAGAAAGCATGGGACTCAAAGATAAAATTTGTTTTGTGGGATGATAAAGTTACAACAAAGAGATCACTTGGTGTCTCTCCTTTTCAGCTTGTGTATGGGGTTGAGGCTATATTTCCTACTTAGATTGTCTTTCCCTTTGCAAAAGTATTCCAGTGCTACCAAGGAGAACCTGATGATATGGTCAGAAAGATACAATAGTTGGTAGAAGGGCAACAGACTAGGGAGCAGCTACTAGACAAAGAACGTGACCATCAACAGAAGATCAAGCAAGCCTTTGACAAGAAGGTAAGCAAAGAAGATTTCTAGTTGGGATATCTAGTACTCAAGTGGGATGCACCCAAGCAAGACAAAGGAAAACATGGTAAATTTGAAGCCTTGTGGATTGGTCCCTTCAATATTTCTGAGTTATTTTCAAATAACACTTATAAGTTGCAGAATTTGGAGGATTCCAAAGTTTTTGGTGGCCCTATCAATGGGCACTTTTTGAAAAAAGTATTTTTCTTAAGCCATGAGTGGATTTCCATTAAATGTAAATATATTTTTTGTTTTATTTTTGATTGAATAAGTAACCCCATATCCCTAGGATAAGGCACTGAAGCTGCTTGTTCTTGGTAGCTCACATGGAGCATGCCATCTCCTGTGGAGCCAATGTTATCACATGAAGTTGTCTTGGGTATTTTATCCCTTAGGTTTTAATTTTTATCCTTTAGTCCTTAGGTTTGCTTTATTTTTCTTTTTGCGACTTTCTTAGGTTAGTCTAAACAAATAAAGACTTGGGTTTTGGCTCACTTTTTGGCCCACACATATGATTTTAGCCTAGGTTCATTTTATGGTTCATGTCTTTGACTCAGCTTTTGACTTTACACCAAGCATAATCAACCCCATGATCCTAAAGACCTAACATATCACTCCATTCACTCATGCTCTTTATCCTTTCCATGATGTCCCTATGTCTGTTAAGGGGGTCAAATCAAATTTTGAAAAGGTCGTTGCCAACTCACTAGGAGTTTTAGTAGCGCACCTTTGTCCTATGCTCCTTTACCATAATTCTCCATAATTAGTTGATGTCATATCTCCCATTTTTTTCAGCGCCCTTGTTTTTAAAAGGATTTTTTTATATTTGGTCATTTATGAGCCTGCTAACTGTTTATCAATTCGAATTTTTCTCCCTAAGCTCGGCGCTGCTGAAATCACTAGTTTAAACAAGATGCATATTACGCTACGGGATCGACTGTTAGAGTTGAATTGGAGGCTTGGGTGGATGTAGTAGTTCCATAGATTTTTGCAGATCTTCCATCATCAACCACAACCTCTAGGTATTATGTGAGTCCTTTCACCTGCATGGGAAAGTATTAAGATACACCTGCCTCGGTACATCCATTGAATTGGTAAAGTACATTACCGCCATGCTTAGGAAAGGAAATGAGGTCAAATGGACCATTGATTCTTGAGATTATTTTGATCAAATCAAAAAGGCCTTTACTGAAGCACATGTGCTCATCATCCTTGACTACTCCAAGGATTTTATAATATTTTCCTTTGCTTAATTTGACACAGTGGTTATTGTTTTATTTCAGAAAAATGCAGACGGGTTAGAGCAACCTATTTCCTTTTTCAGCAGGGCATTGAGGGATGCAGAAATTAAATATGATATCATGGAAAAGCAGGCTTATGCTTTGGTCAAAGCTCTCAAGGCCTTCAGAGTATATGTTTTGCATTCAAATATTCTTGCATATGTCCCTTCAGCCTCAGTGAAAGAAATACTTATCTAGCCTGACATAGATGGGAGGAGAAGCAAATGGATTGCCAAAATTCTGGAATTTGACCTTGAAATAAAGCCCACTAAATTGGTGAAAGGCCAAGGTTTAGCTAGGTTGCTAGTTGAATCAAATTTCAAATATTTTGGGGTTAATTTCATAAACATAAACTCGGAAAATCAACAAGTTAAATTGGTTGATAAAGGTTCTCATGTCAGCCCAAAGTTGGCAAAATGCACTTGGTATAAGGACATCATATATTTTTTGCAGAAGTTGTAGCCTCCTTATGGTTTGGAAAAGAACAAGGTAAGATCTTTGAATATTAAATCAATTAGATATTGTCTTATTAACCAAGTTGTGGAAAGATACTCTAGGAGTGATTTTGAGATGTCTAGATCCACAGGAGACCCAAAAGGTCATGACTGATTTTCATGACAGTTTATGTGGGGGCCATTGCTTCTGGAGAACCACAGCCTACAAAATCCTCAGAGCTAGGTATTTTTGGCCTATCCTTTTTACTGATATTTTCGCAAAGATTAGAGCTTGTGTCAAATGCCAAAAAAAATCTGGAAAGCAGTAGCTCAAATATTTTCCATTGAAGCCTATGGTAGCTTCAGGACCTTTTCAGCAGTGGGGCCTAGATTTCATTGGGGAAATCCATCCCGCTTAAAGTGGTCAGCATAGGTGGATTTTGACTTCCATAGATTACTTCGCCAAGTGGATAGAATCCATTCCTACTAGGAATGCCTCCCACAAGGTAATCATTAGTTTTCTTCAGGATATCATGTCAAGATTTGGTTGTCCAGGCAAAATTGTTACTGATAATGTTGCATCTTTCAAGGTTGAACCATTGATCAAGTTATGTGAATAGTATGGGATTACATTGGTTCATTATACCCCTTACTACCCCCAAGGGAATGGATTGGAAGAATCCTCTAACAAGAGCCCTGTAAATATCATCAAGAGATTGTTAGAATACAACAAGAAAGCATGGGACTCAAAGATAAAATTTGCTTTGTGGGTTGATAGAGTTACAACAAAGAGATCAATTGGTGTCTCTCATTTTCAACTTGTGTATGCGGTTAAGGCTATCTTTCTTACTCATCCTTCCTTGCTCATAGAAAAACATTTCCGGGACTACCAAGGAGAAATTGATGATATGGTCATAAGGATACAAAAGCTGGTAGAAGTGAAACAAACTAGGGAGCAGCTACTAGAAAAAGCACAGGACCATCAGTAGAAGATCAAGCAAGCCTTTGACAAGAAGGTAAGCAAAGAATATTTCCAGCTGGGTGATCTAGTGCTCAAGTGGGATGCACCCAAGAAAGACAAAGGAAAACATGGTAAATTTGAAGCCTTGTGGATTGGTGCCTTCAATATTTCTGAGGTATTTTCAAATAACACTTATAAGTTGCAAAATTTGGAGGATTTTGAAGTTTGTGGTGGCCCTGTCAATGACAACTTTTTGAAAGAGTATTTTTCTTAAGCCATCAGTGGCTTTCCATTCATTGTAAATATCATTTTTGTTTTATTTGTAATTGAATAAGTGACCCCATAGCCCTAGGATAAGGCACTGAAGCAGCTTGTTCTTGGCAGCTCGCAGGCAGCATGCCATCCCCTATGGAGCCAATGTTATCACATGAAGTTGTCTTGGGTATTTTATCCCTTAGGTTGTAATTTTTATCCTTTAGTATTTAGGTTTGCTTTATTTTTCTTTTTGTGATTTTCTTAGTTTAGTATAAACAAATAAAGACTTGGCTTTTAGCTCACTTTTTGGCCCACACATATGATTTTAGCCTAGGTTCATTTTATTGTTCATCTCTTTGACTCAGCTTTTGACTTGACACCAAGCATAATCGACCCCATGATCCTAATGACCTGACATATCACTCCATCCACTCATGCTCTTTATCCTTTCCATGTTGTCCCTATGTCCGTTAAGGGGGTCAAATCAAATTTTGAAAAGGGTGTTTCCAACTCACTACTAGTTTATGTAGCGCACCTTTGTCTTATGCTCCTTTACCATAATTCACCATAATCAACTGATGTCATATCTCCCATTTTTTTCAGTGCCCTTGTTTTTAAAAGGAATTTTTGAGATTTGGTCATTTATGAGTCTGCTAACTATTTATCAATTTTAATTTTTCTCCCTAATCTCGGCATTGTTGAAATCACCAGTTTAGACAAGCTGCGGATCATGCTACATGATCGATTGTTAGAGTTGAATTGGAGGCTGAGGTAGATGTAGCAGTTCCATAGCTTCTTGCAGATCTTCCATCATCAGCCACAACCTCCAGGTATTTCATGAGTCCTTTAAACTGCATGGGAAGGTATTAAGAAACACTTGCCTCATCTTTTGGTAGCGTCTGGCGCTTTAGAATGCATCCTCTCCTATCCATTTGAATTTGTATCTCTTCTTCCATAGAATCCATAGCCATTTTCCAACTGATTTTCACCTATACTAGAGTTCAAGCTGTTTTGCTTTTGAATCTTGAATGCCCATTCATTCACTTGGATCTTATGTCCACACTGCGCTACAGAAATTCACTGCCAAAAATACGCTACGGATCGCCTATATCAGTGTTGCATTTTCCCTAGATTTGTTAGTGCCATCTTCTGTATTCAAAGATCCATTCATTAGCCTCTTTTATTCATTGTGTCATCGTTCGTTTTATCTCAAAATTTTTTGGCAATGAGGAGAATAGTAGTCCCTACGCTTTAAATATTTAATGAGCATTGTATGGTGGCATAAAACTGAGCAGTACATCCTTGCATACCTTTCCTCAGAGTTTCTTTATCTCAATTTTAAAAGAAAATCCATCAAACCAGCCTATTGTTAATTCAAAGTGAGTTGGAGGAAAATCCTTGAGAGAGAGAAACCATTAGCCACTGTCAATTCTCATTGATATTTGTCTTTTTTTTGTTCCTTTACCCCTCATTACATCACATCCTTTTATCCCATGTTTATATCCATGGAGACACCTCAAAGGAAGAAGTCTCACAAGGGAGGGAGTGTGGTCAGGATGGAACCTTCTGACATGCACCTGTTTGATGTTGAGCCAATGGTCAGGGAGGTTTTCCAAATGGTTGGCTTCCTCTCTTTTTTCCAAAACATGTAGAGGGGATACCCTGAAGTAGCAAGACAGTTTTCATTACACTTTTATGGCATTAAGATTAAGGTGGGAAACCTTGAGTTTGAGGTATCTAAGGCCTCTATTGCAGCAGCCACTGAGATACCTAATACTGGTGAGAGGTGGATCAAATCCATGATCCTCAATGTTGCCTTTACCAAGGACTTCCTCAAACCAGACTATCAGAAAAAAAAATTGTCTAAGGGAGTGCCTATGAGCCACCTAGTTGAAGGCTTTTATAAAATGTTGAAGATCATCCAGAGATATTTTACATGTGAGGGAAGATTTAACATGATATACCAATATCATATAAGACTCTTGCTACATTTCACTGGTAAGGATGCAATGAATATCCATTTTTATCTATTCAGGAGTATGGTAAGATGTCTGATAGATTCCAAGCCAAGTCCAAGGTTGTGTACACTAGTGTCTTCCACTCAGGGTTGATCGAGATGCTAGTGATGGAAGAGTTGAAGAAAAGGAGCAATCCTTGGGACCATTTCATTGTCTCTGCCCATATGCAGCTAGATATAGCCTCTACCCCTCAATCAAGGATTCATATCCCTTTTCCATCTAGTAGTGTTTCCCCAGCAATAATAAGCAGGAAGAGAAAAAGCAAACCCACTACTCAAGACAAAGAAACCCCCAAGGAAATTGAAGAAGAAGAGAGGGAGGTTCAAAACTCTCCACAGAGAGATTTTTCACCTCCTCCTGCACCTGAATTGGAAGAAGTCCCTTCATCCACCAAAACAACATCCAAGAGGGGAAGGAAGTTACATTTCCCTTCACCTGCTCCAGGAGCTAAGATCATAATCAGGAAGCCTTTTACTAGATCACCAGCCCTCAAGGAAGTTGTTGAAGTAGAAGTCTTACCCAAGGCTTTAGTTCCAAGGAAAGAGAAAGATAAGGGTAAAGTCATTAAGAATCCTATTGAGGTGATAGACAGAGCCTCTGTTCAACAGAAATATAAAGGTAAATCCATTGAGAATATGAACATCAGCACTCCAACTAGTAATCCCACTTTCAAAAGATTGATCAGACAACTCAAGGAAGCTAGGAAAGAAATTGCTCATTTGAAGGAAAACATTTTGACTGAGAGAAGAAAGATGAAGGAGCTCATGGACATGTATAGTGAAACCCTTGATCTAGCAATTTTTTCAGCAAGAAGAGCCCTGCCTCTCCATAGTTAACTTAAGACCCTCTATAGGAAAAACAGAAGCTTCCAGTCCCAAAACGAAAATATCAAAGAGGAATTGCAGCATTTTAAGGATGAAATAGCCCAGAGGAACTTAAATGTTTTGGTACAAGATGCAATAGAAAGAGATGAACCTGCAGTTAAGAGGAGTATCTCTGCAAAGGAAAAATTGTTGCTATGATAGAGGGAAGTTCTCATGCAACAAGGAGGAGTGTTAGATTGATGAAGTAGTTGGGGGATGATAGATCCATTTTTGTGGGTGGTCTCTTTTTGCAAGTGTGAAATGATCAAGGAAGTATGATTTTTTCTACCTATACAGGCATCTACAGGCTCCTAGTCCATCAGCTAAGTTTTTTGTGTTTTTTAATAATTGATTACATCACATAGAAAAAACACAGATATTTTGTATCTCTATGGTGCTGCGGAATCTTCTATACAGGATCTACAATTGCGCTACCTAAGGTGCTACGAAATCTCCTAGACAAACTTAACAATGGCGCTACCAAATCTGCAAAATTGTTCCAAGAGTGGCGCTACCGAATATACAGAACTGTTTCAGAAGTGGTGCTACTGAATCTGCATAATTGTTACATGGGAGGGGCTCTATGGAAATTGCACAATCATTACTCAGGAGTGGCACTACAAAATCTGCAGAGTTGTTTTAGGAGTGGTGGTACGAAATATGTAGATCTATTTCAGAAGGAGTGCTACAGAATCTACAGAGTTGTTTTGAAAAGGGAACTATGGAATTGGATACCAAATGCGCTACAGAATGGCACTACGAACTGGCATGTTCAGTCAAAGGTTTGAATTCATGACTCCTTCTTGATTGTTGATGATGTGGGAAGAAGCAAGGATTATAGGTGGTAGCTTGGAAGCAACATACAACCATTGGAGGACATTTGGCACTGAAGAATAATGTACCTAAGATAGAAGACATGTCATTTAACTATTGTTGTATTGGTTGCCAACATGGCTCCTAAATTGTAACAGTTTGTTAAGATCTATTAGTACAGGTGTTAGAATTGCAGTTGTTTTTGGAGAATCATAGGATAGGAATGCCATCTCGCACCTCTATTTGTTTACTTTCCTCTTTTGATTATAAATACATCTTCTAAATGATTAGAGAGGTTCGAATGGTTGAGTAGGGATCCCTGATTGTATTTTTTGACCAAGTTGTTCTCTGGTTATGTATTGGACATGAGACATTTTGACTAATAGAAGTCGGTCCATTTTTTATCATCTTGTTGCCTCTTATACTCAAATACTTGTGATTGGATTATCCATATGATATATTGTGGTTGTATTATGATGAATTTTTGATTATAATGTTGTTATGATTTTTTTTCAGTGTTCTTAAACTTTAAGTCCAAGAAGTTCTTGTGACTGAGTTTTCTTCTCTTGGTTGCTTGAATACCTGATGTTAATAGCAGACCTTTTCATTTTCCTCACTAAGTCTTCCTCATATTAACATTTACCCCTGTCCATTGACTGAAGTTAATCAAGACCTCACTTGCTTATGCATGCTAGACCAGATTTCTGAGTTAAAACATTCTTATTCTAAGTTTTGTCCATTTGACCTTTAATCACTGAATTACATTTACAAATATTTTGATGGGTATTGGGCTTATCCTATTGAAATATGAGGGTGATTCTCAATGCTAACATTCTTGGTGTCGGTGTCGAGGAACTAATTGAAGACACTTCCCTGGGATTGAATGACAAATAAATATTGATTATGAAGGTGCATTAGAAATCAGTACATTGAAGATTACAACGTGCACCTGGTGACTCCTCTGTTTCAGTTGTGGCTCCCAAAGGCAGACACATGAGGTCTACTCCACATCTACCTCTGGAAACACCTAAAGCTGACCCAGAGAAGATTCTCAAAAAAGGAAATGCTTCTCAAGAAGGCTTTTCAGCTACTATACCAGGTACTTCTGGTCATTCGCATGATTCTACTTTTAAAACTCTAATAGCCATATCTGACCCTCATATTTTACCTTCTACTGAAGTTTCTAGAAGTTTAGATTTTGAAAATTTCCATTTTGAATATTCATCTTTTAGCCCCCATGTCAAAGAATAAATTTTTGAAACCCTTGTTTCTCATGATATTGTAAAGCGGTTCAGACTTGAGAGTCTTGAAGATTTTCCTACTTTGGGCTTTCCTACTCCTCCTCCTATCAAAGTTAATGTGACTGAAAAATAGGAAACCTTTTTTCCCTTGGACCCTATACCATCTTATTCCAAGACTCAAACTCTTCCTCTAAAAACCGAAACCTCTCCATCCAAGTTTCCTCTTTCCCCAAAAATCCAGACTATATTTGCAGTTGTCAAAACTCCATATCCCCCTTGTTCCCTTACATTTCAAAACCCTATGGTAGGTGTTGATATTCCTAGAAATAGGATGGATGCCATAGTGGATACTAGGTGTGCCCCTCTTATTTTACCTTAGCCTATCCAGTTGGAGACTACCTTAAGTACATGCCCAATTTTACTGGGGAGGAAGACACGACTGCAGAAGAACACCTTGCATATTTTTATAGTTATGAAGATAATCTTAACATTAAAAATGAAGATGTATGGATGAGATTATTTGTACAGAGCCTTGATGGTGAGGCTATAAAATGGTTTAGGGGTTTGAATCCTAGATCTATTGCTGGGATTGAAGCTTTGGGTGATGCCTTCTTGAGGCATTGGGGGGATAAAAAGGATTTCCTTTATTATATTACAGAATTTGGATAACTTAAGAGGAAAGAAGGGGAATATGTTTCCGACTTCTCAAAGAGATTCAATAAAATGTACAACAAGATTCCCACTGAAATAAAGCCTACATAAACCTCTGCCAAGATTACCTATGTCAATGCTTTTGACCCTGAGTTATGCCTCATGTTGAGAGAAAGAAAATCTACCTCTTTAGCTCATATGCAAGATGCATCCTTAGAAGTAGAATACAATATATTGGCAGCTGAAAAACTTAGGGGGAAAGATGATAGAGATAGAAGAAAAGGTAGGGTTGAAGCTTCCACCTCTGAATCCCCTATTGTCTACCCTCAAGTTGATGAACTTACAAAATTGGTAAAATCACTTTCTTCTGAAATGGAGAAGTTGAAACTTGAATGAAAACAGAACTATAGAAAAACACAGAATGTTGACAATAGAGATAATTTCAGAAGACCAAATAATGCCCCTCGGGTCCTCCAAAGAGACCCAAAAAATTGTTGAAATAATGTAACTAAGAAGAGCATTCTTATTATTATTTTGTTATTGGATTAAATCCCCATTGTGGATTAATCATGTCATTATTATTATTGGATTAAATCCCCATTGCGGATTAATCATGTCATTATTATTATTGTTGTTATTGGATTAATCCCCATTGAGGATTAATCATGTCAGTAATTGTATAAGGACCAAATCCCCTTTTGCGGATTGGTCATC
>SNQJ01S0018671.1:67111-87611 GCA_010110895.2 Picea sitchensis
ATTATTTAAATAATTTCTTCTTTGCAACCACTTTGACTACTTTGACCTTTTGGGGCTTCTAGATGACTCATGAGGGTTCTCCAACTTCACATGGCCATAACTCTCTAACCGTGAGAAGTTATGTGATGTTCCACATACCACCAGAAATGGCATGACATGTAATATCCATAAATAATAGTCGTACCTTCAAATATATTAAAATTCATACCATTATACATCAAACGAACTTGGGTCCATTACCCAAACCTTTGTGCTACCATAATTTGCTACCAAACTTTTTTCAAGGGTTGACATCAATGACAACCAACCCAAATAATCAACAATTATTTGTAGTTGAAATGGTGGATGACTACTTCTCGAAAATTGTGCAGTTTATAAGTACAATCATGGATCCATCAGACATGATGGTTGCACAAAAGAAACAATTGGTAGTGAAAGTAGTAGATTGTTAGTTGATTGTAGGGAATTTATACAAGTTGAGTTCAGATGGAATATTGATACGATGTGTGTTGGAACATGAAAGACTGATGATACTTGATGAAGTGCACGACGGGATTGCACGAGGACATTATGTAGGGAGAGAAACTACATAAAATATTGTGTGCATAGGGATTTGGTGTCTCGCACTCTATAAAGATGTGAAGGAATACTATCAGTCCTGTGATGTATGTAAAAGAGTGGGAAATCCATCTAGGAGGGATGAAATGTCTTTAAATCCACAAGTTACCTTGCCAACATTTGAGAAATGGGTTGTAGATTTTGTAGGTTCAATCAATCCATAAGAAAGAAGATTAGGGGAAAGATACATAATCATTGTGACAGAGTACTTGACAAGATGGGAAGAAGCAACATCAGTTAAAGATTTCACTTTGCAGACTACTGCGATGTTTGTTTTTCGAGCATTTATTCACAAGGTTTGGATGTTTGTGTATATTACTCAGTGATCAAGGCATGCACTTTCTGAATAAGAAAATTGTAGAATTGATTGAATATTTTCAAATTCTTCATCATAAGAGTAGCTCGTATCATCCTCAACCCAATGGACCAGTGGAAGATTTAAATAAAATATTGGAGAATGATTTGAAAAAAAATTGCAATGTAGGGAGAGATGATTAGGACTTAAGAGTTCCTGCAATGTTATGGACTTACAGGAATACAAATAAAAAAATGACAGGTCAGACACCTCTCAGGTTGGTCTATGGGAAAGACGTAGTGATGACAATGGAGTTTATTCTACCTAGCTTGAGAATTTCAGCAATCACTGATCTTTCAAATTTTGGCGCAATAGAGGAGAGATTGGCACAATTAGTACAACTTGAGGAGGATCAGTTTGTCAAGATATTCCTTCAACAAGTTCATAAGTGAAGAGAGAAGGCTTGGAATTGGTTATAATGCATTCGTTAGGACCCTATGTGACCCATGCAACATCCACAAAAGTTTAGAATGCATCAGTTAGGACCCTATGTGATTCTACATGTGACAGAGATAGCGGTTGCATAGTTGGAAACCTTGAATGGAGAAGTCCTTGGAGGAATGGTGAATCAAAGTTGGATAAAATTCTATAGAGAAGGTTGATAGTTTGCACAGTAATCTTGGATACACCAGACCACATGTATCATAGTAGCTATATTATAGTAGGAAGCAAAAATACAGAAAAACAAGTAAAAAGTAGAAAAAGGAAGAAAACTAAATAAAAAGTAGATATATAAAAATGAAAAAGATTATAGAGTACAAGGAATAAGATATTGTGCAAAAGGAATGTTCATCATGCATCATAATGGAACTGCGCCAATTCGCAAAAAAATCAACAGTAGGAAAGGACTGCAAACAACACTGATGCAAACACAAGAATCATTGCGAAGTTTGGCAATGACAAGACTGTGAAAATAATTAAAGCATGGAAACAATGACTACGAAGAGGGAGTGAAAGATCATAAAGTTGTCGTATAATATTAAATGATAAAACCAATTGGAAATCACGACAGATTGGCAGTATGAGGGAAACATCACATGATGGATTTGGTAATAAAGATGCATTTATGTAACAACTCATCAACCACATTAGCAGAATGGAAAAGATAGTTAAGGAGTGAACATACATGCACATTTGGCGAGGAGGCACAAAAATAGTAGAAGGTAGTTAAGTGTAATTCATTTTTGCATGAAATTGAGAGAAAACCGGAGAGAATATGAGTGCAACAGATACGAGCTACAACTACTAGAGAACAGACGTAGAGCTAGTTAAGGAATCTGTCACACAAGATGAATGTCCTCAAAAAATTTGGAGCATCGTCAATAGCACCGCAAAAACAATAAAAATGACCAATAGAGACACCAGAGTCTAGGAAGTAACCAGAGCTCTATATTCGACTTCACAAACTAGTTTCCATAGAGATTACCTACCACCTGGGATGGATAATGCGCCACCAATCCATGTACCAGCAAATGGGAAATACCTGCTTCCGACAACACCATTCCCACTTGGTGTAATAATTGAAGGAGATATGATCGGAAATATTATTGGCCTAAATTTCATGGATCGTGACATTACCGACGAAAAACAATTCTCGGAGCTGGCCAGGGAAAAATATTTATGCACTAGGACTGTACCAGGCACATGAGAAATCTTGTTGGAGACATAGGAGTGGGTGACATGTTTGGAAAAGGAAGGCATACTGAACTTATTTGAGTTCCCACATTTTGGGAGAAGTTTGGAGATTAATGATTATGTGAATGTGTTACTGAGTTGTGTCCATGGGGGGACATTATAGCTTGATACCCCAAATTCAATTGACATTTCACTAATTGCGTGTATTACAGGGCTCCCAAAGGCAGGAAAGGATCTGACCCTTTTCTTTAAAAAGTAAGGAGAGATATCCTTCTCAAAATCGATGAAGGAAACTTTCCATACTTTCAAGGGAAAAGGGGGGTTGGATGTGAAAAACATCAATTCTAACAATGTTCGATTTACGACGCAGGTATTGTCCTGCAAGTTGTTGCACAAATGTAGGAAGGATGAAGTACTATTTGCATTCATTGTAGCTGCAGAAAAATGTGTTGAAGGGGTTCAGATGAACTGAGCCACCTTCTTGGTGAACCTGTTTTTGCAGGATTGCATTGAGGCCCAGGAAAAGGGCCCGTAATTTCACTATGCATGGCTTTTTATATTGTTTGCATTGGTCGGGTTGCAGGAACCAGGTTACTATCATCACATGCGTACATCAAGAAGAGGCAATTTCACCAGGAGATATGCTAACTTATGGAATAGAACAATTAAGAGAAGAAAGCAAGATACTAATGCCACATTTTATGTATACTTGGAAAATATCATGCATTTAGTTGCACACACACCGTGCATATAAGAAGAGATGATAGAAACATATAAAGAGATCACATGTTTTAAAGCAGGAATGTACCACATGTATGTACAGGACAAGAAGGACCCAAAACTCCATGGTTTCCAACCAATTATAAGCTGACAACAGAGGCGTATTTTTAATAGTGAATGACAGGGAAGATGGTTGGAAAACCCCAGCGGAGAAAACAGGGAAACCAGAAGAGGAAGGAGAAGAAGATTAGAATGATAAAGAATCATATGAGGAGCAGGAAAACGATCCAAACAATGGCACAAGAGATATTCTTGGCCCATCCACAATAAAATCTCAGCAGACAGTCCCCGCGACTGGAGTCAAATGAAAGAATAAGGGGAAAGAACCAAGAGGAGGGGCACGCAAAAATACTAAAGAGAAAAAAGAAACCCCAGTTTATAATTTAACTAATGATGATATGGATAGGATCATATACTAGGTATGGGATGTCATAGAAGAAATAATGGAGGAAGCAACCAGAAAGCACGAAGAGCAACAACAGAGAGTGCAGGTTCATTTGGAAGCACTCTAGCATCTCTTAGCAGCTGCTAGCCTCAAAAAGGAGAGTAGGACCAAGGGAGGCCCATCCATTATTCCAAGGAATGAAGCAGAGGTTGCACTTTCATCCTTAATTCAGCTAACAAAAGGTCCTAGAACACTTCAGATTGAGACAGACACACTTGAATTTCCAACGTCTGAATTAAAAGAGCATGTGAATGCGCTAGGTCACCTGAACATAGTGGTATCGAGGATGTCAATAAAAATATTACAAGAGTTGAAAATAGGTTTATTGAAATAGATTAAGAACAGAGGATATGAAGCTCATTAGGAGATGGAAAAATGATGGACAAAAGAGATCAATTGCAACAATAGTATGATGTTGTGCTTCAACAGAAGAAGGAAGTTGAAGGATGAGTGGAGGAAGTAATGAAAGACAAGAACGAGGTCTAGGAAAGGGTAAGGAAATCCCTCAAGGAAAAGGATGAAGCTAAAATTATAACGCAAAAAACTCAATCAGTCGTCCAGAAATTATACAAGGTCATTCCATAAGTCCCCATAATAGTAGAAGCTATGATGGAGGAACAAGTATTGAATATCGACAAAGTCATAAAGGGCTTCATATCGAAGATATAATATCTACAACTCCATAGTGCACCGAGAACGCTTCCTAAATTCAGAGAAGGATGAGAAAGAATGGTGATGATAACAGTCGTCAACATTAAGAATATAGAAGGAGAATTTACCAAACTCTGTGAAGAGAGCAAAAATATTTGGATAGAATTAGTAGAATATTCATAGATGAAGGCCATAGAGGGAAAGTTAAGAGAAGTCTGGAAACAACCACAACAAGCTTCAAAAAGGGTTGCTACACTTCCACTAGAAAAATGTATGACAAAAATTTTGGAACAGAGGCAATCATACATGGAAGTGGAGAAAATGAGGGATCAACAGAAGATTCTTCAACAATGCCTTGGACCAATGAAGGAAGAAGTAGTGAGGGTAATCGGTGAATTGGCCACTGTGCAGGGTAATATTAAGCAAGCATCCTATGAAGAAGAAGAGAATTTTACAAGCTTGACTATGCAAGGAGTCGAAGAGATTGTGGAAACAAAGACAACAATTCTCAAGGAAGTAGAGGTAACTAAGGAAGCCTCCCAAAATTTCATTGCGGGATGGAGGAGAAGGAAACACGCCTGAGTGGCTTAGGACGAGCAATAGGTAAGTGTTGGGGCCTATTGGACAGGTGGTTTTGGGATACAATTTTGGTAGAATCCTAATTATAGAACAACTGCACAAAAGAGTTGTGTAGAGGAGGAAGAAGAAAGACTAAGGAGTGCACATCTGAGGCGCATCCAGAAGTACAACATGAACAAAACAGAATAAATAAGATAGAGGAATAAAGCAGAGAATAAAGTAGGAGAAGAAAGTGGGTGAAAAGGAAGGATGACAACTCGATAGGCTAAAGATGGAAGGATGTGCAAAAGAAGGAAGAAAAAGCAATCAAAGTGCAAAAGAAGCATGCAGACGGAAAAGCAAGTGAAAGCAGTCAAGCATCCAGTTAAATGGAGTAGTAAAGCATTATAATAGGGTTTTGGGAGGTAACCAAATAGAGTTTTAATCCCTATATTTGATTTATAAATATGTAACTGGTTAGGAGAATAGGGGTTCTCTAGTTACTTTTTCCTCTGTATGATTATTCTCGGGTAGTATTGTGGAGTCTATTCCAAACTGTCAAGAATTCTTGTCAGAAAGAAGGTTGATAGGATAGGTTGGGAATGGAGAGAACCAATTTCTGAATGTAAGAGATAATGTCGAGAGAGAAGAGAGGATTTTACTACATGGAAAATAGGATAGGAGATGAGAAATATAACCATGACATATCTTTGTAAGTGTAGTGCACAATCCTGAAGCAATTAACAAAAGCATAATAAAGAAGCCAATCGTTGTGTGCATAGCCCATAGTTGGGTGAACCACATTAAATATTATGTTACTTGTATTTTATGTGATTGATTATGAATTATGTTTGGATGCATAGTAGACTAGATTTGTCTTATGTTTAATAATTGGGAAATAATCATGATTGTTACAGTAATAACTTAGGAAGTAATATGGAATATAATGGAATATAATGGAAATATGAACCTGAGATTCATTAATTAATAGAATAAGATAATTGTATAATAATGCGCACATAACACATAGTTGAGAATGAATGGATTAATAACCTCCCATTCCCTTACTACTGCAAAAACCTGGTCCTTGTAGTCCCAATAGATACCTCGAGTGAAACTTCATCTGTGCAAGCGGGTGATGCCAAAAGGGTCGGTGTCTAGTGGGTTTTGTTGTTCATAGATAACTCAAACCTAGGGTTTTACAAACTGCATGTAGCGCCAATAATTGATCGAATGTACTATGATTTATAGCCTATGAAGTTGGCAATTTGTACTATGTTTTTGTTCCTAGAAATATTCAATGTCCTTAATTTGTTGAGTAGTTTCAATGGAGATAATCTTGTAAAAATAACAAAAGGATTGTTAATAAAAATTTCAAAAGAAATAGTAATAAGTCTATTTGTTAATGATTTCATTGCTAATGGAAACATTATTTACTCGAGAAACAAAAAAATTAAAAATCCTAGAATGTAGCTTGATTTATACCTTCTGGAATTGTCAAAGCATATTGTGACTTTGATGTTAGCAATATTCAATATTCTTAGTATCTTGATCGGTTAAACAGGTTGCAATAATGACAAATTGTGGACAAAATTATACTTGAGCAAAATGAATCAGCCACAAAGTGTCAAATCACAAATGGTAATAGTGTCTTAAAATGTGAAATGTATTAATCACTAAATGTAAGGAAAAATAGACTATAACTAATACTATAAATAAAAAGGTAAATGAATTTGAAATTTATACAATAATCAAATTTTTCGTATAGAAAAGACAAAAATAAGTCTCACAAATAACTGCTCTATAGTTGGTGGAACCCATTTTTCTTTTGAAAACTAATCTTAGTACAACAAGAAAAATGGTTTAAAATCATTTGTGCATTATATGCAATTGTTGTAACTTAACGAAAAAAAACTCCAAGATGTCCAAACACATGTAAGGGACATGTACATCATTTTTTCTTATTTACAATCATGTTTGGCATGTTGGGGTGAACAAAATGTTATTTCACATATTAGATACTTTATTTTAAATAAATATATAGAATCCTCACTCTTAACTAAACATTGTCATCTAATGAGAGTGTAACCTACCCGCCCCTTGGGTTATCTCAAAGAGGTAGGGTGTCAAAATTTTATCTTTTCCTTTTCCATATCAAGCCTCTTTTTGAGGCACCATCATATTCTGTTCATCAAGAGATTTCCAAATATTGTATCCATGCTCAAATTCGAGAGTCGGATCAAATTTATGGTCTCCTAAAGTTTCAGGCCTTATTGCAAACACCCATTCATGCCCATGTGGCACCCATGTGGTCCATTTGGCACATATGTTGTTTTTGACCTGGCTAAATACTCAACACCCATGTGGTATTTTATCCACCAAGGCCCCCGACCTATCAACCCTCGGTCCCTCTGTGCTTCACACCACCTAAATTTTCTCTCTATCGATACCCAATATGTCGATATCAGCCTACCGGGTATCAGCCCATTCCAACAACACCTACCTTACACTCAGTCAATACCCGACATGTTGATATCAACCTATTGGGTATCGGCCTAATCCAACACCATCGTATCACAACCTCCCGATGGGTGATATGACGGTAGTCCAGATGGCACCCTGGACACGCGGCCTAACCTAGACCCGCCAGCTGGCTTGACACACGGTACAAGTGGATCGGCCCCCTTTGCTCCTAATAATATTATTAGGATATTTAATCATTACGTTATAATATCACACCTTAGGATTTTATTTACTTAATCCACATTAATGTTAACTAATCCTCATTAATTTAATATCCCACTTAAGGACATATTTTCTTAGTGTAATTTATTGTCCCGGTAAATACTGAGGATTTACTTTACCCTGGGTGTATTAATTGTCAAACCTACCTTCTTAACATTTCCAAGCTCTGGTACCTAGTAGGGAATTAATATTAATATTTAAATTAATAAATGCACTTGGGTTTATGGCATTAACTTATGTTATTCTTTACCGGCCTCTCGATATTTCATATATCAAACACACCTTCACATTTAAAACTCCTGGTACTTGATATCTTGGTGGGGATTCAACATAATATTATTAATTAATTTCATATCGGTCATGGGCGTAAGATTTATTACTCGCACCTTGACCTTCCCATTCCCTGGTGCATGATAATCTGGTGGGAAATTTTAATATTATTATTTTAAAAATATATTATGTCAGGCATATCGGCCCCCAATTCAATCATTTACCATGCGCACCTTATGTTCTCAATCTCCCGATATGAAATACTCTGGGAAGGTTTTAATATTAATATAATAACAAGATATGATATTATATCAACCATGTCGGCCCCAAGGTCCATCAATATCACATGCAGTTCTATTTTGAATCCCCTGGTGCCTGATAGCCCGATGGGGTTTAATAATATTACATCATGTTGGCCCTCGAGTAAGACACACTCACGCTTGCCTTCTAATCTCAATCCGCCAGTGCCCGATGGTGCACTGGCTTGACGGGTTTAATAATATTTCAATATTGAGGGAAAATAAAAATAATATCAGGCTTTTGAAAAATAATTAACAAATAAAAATATTCTCATGGAAGATTTCTCTAGGGTGACTTATGTGCGGTCCAAATTTCATTTGTTATTTCTTTACCCAGAAAAAGTAAAAATTTTGAGCTTTCCCACTCACATGAACACGATAGAAATTCATAGGTTTTAATATAAGAATTCATATTCTTAATATTCAACTTATTAAGACAATAAATAGTAAATTTTGGAAATTTACCAGGAGCTACTAGCCTCCCTTCATTATGCATATTTTTCTTAAGAAACCTTATATATATATATATATATATATATTCATTTTAATTTATTTCCAGAAAATAAATGAATTCTTTTGGGGATAAAACTTACCACAATAAAATTTTGTTTTACAAGGATTTACTACCCACCTAAAATCAAGCTTACTACTTTTTAGGAAATATCCACCATTTTAGGTATTTCCCTTTGGACATGATTTTACTGAGTAAATCCAGATAAGAATCCCATTCTTACCATGTCTTGATAAGAAATAAATTAAATACAACATATTCCTTATTTCATTTTATTTATATATTCCTCATGTTAAAATACCTTACCCTCTTAACTATATAGCCTATACTTATGAGATCGAAAATGTGGTTAATCTCTCATTATAGAGCTCCCCCTTACCTAACTTATTATGTTGGTTGGAAGTTAAACACTTTTACCCATGCTTCCACAAAATATTAACAATTCAACTAAGCCTTCCAAGGAGGTCATATGGCTTGACCAGTGACTAGGGACAAGTCACCTACAAGAAATGATCCATAACTTCAATATTACAAGGAACATCATTCATTTAATATATATTATACATTCTTAACTTCAAATGTTCTATGAAGACTTTGAAAACTTAGTCTTCACTACTAACCCATGAATTATATTCGCACGAATAGGTTGAAAATATCCAACCAACACTTTGTTCTTACTAAGAGTTACAAATAATTCATTACAACAATATTTAAAATTAGAAATAGTTAGTGGAAAAGAATAGAACATATATTTACACAACTCTCTTCAGATTTTACAATCCGCCAGGCACATGAAGAAACAAATTTCGCTACTTGAGTAGAATATCAATTCTTCATAAAACCAAAACTTAAATTCCATAGCATTAAGAAATTTATCATGGCATGTGAAAATTACTGAAACACCTATCTGAGAATTAAAATTAGATTGGAAATTGCTGATGGGTGAGCCTCTTTCCACCCAACCATAGGCATACCTATCGTTTATCTAATCTTGCAGTTGGCCACCCGTGAGCTAGAAGATGATGCCATAAGGGGAAATTCTCACTCAATAATAGAGGTAAAAGAATGAAGGTCACTCTCCTTCACCAAAAAAAATTAGCAAGATATAACTCCAATCCCACAAAGCAAGGGGGCATGTTCTTGACTCAAGGAGTCACAATAGTTAGCTTGCAAAGATAAAAACTTAAATTTCACAGCCTCGTTTATCAGCTTGGTTTAGAGAATGTATTTGATATTTTCTTACCTAAAACATAGAGAACTCGAATCCCTTGTATTTTCTAAGAAGAAGAGAGTTTCACACACTCTTCTCCACTCATATTTTTGTCCCCATACTCAATCATGTGCATCCTCTCTCCTCTGCCTACCATTTTCCTCATTTTATTTCCTTCTGTAGTAAGATTTTGTGGGTCAAATCACTCAAATTCATGGGTCGAATCAGAAACTTCCAGATGTGTACTTTTCCCCTTCTCTCATTGATTTATGAGGAGCACCACCCAACCACCAGCTTGACAGGTAAACAAATCTTCTAAGACAGAGGGCAGTTCTAGATTTGAATATTTTAATTCAAGAGGGTTTTTCCTGGTGGGGGTCATCTCAACTAGTTATGGTTCCCCCTCCCCATTCCTTTCATGCCATCATTTTTTGTGTAAGTTCTCCACCATCAACAATTTTCTTTTAATTATCATAAAAAATCATTTTATCATCTTAATTGTTCATCAAGGTCCAAAACGTTAAAAATACTAGCCCCTTATGGGGTGTTAAAAATGGGGTGTTACATTCCCCTCCCCCTTAAAGGAACACCATCCTCGGTGTTCTATATTTCAACATAAATACTATTTACAATAGTGAACGAAAATGGGTATGCCTTTATCATGGCATCCTTTAACTCACAAGTGGCCTCATGTGCTCCAAAATGTTTCCACCACACCATGACCTGTGTAATGGCTTAGTTTCAAAGAAGGGTCTCTTTATTTTCTATTATGCATTGAGGCTCAAGTTAGAATTCTCCCTTGGGTTCCAACTAAATCATACACCAATAAATTACATGATTAGTATCATGAACATATTTCTTAAGAAAAGATACATGGAAAACATTGTGTTCTTTCATTGTGGGATGTAAGGCTAGCCTGCAGGATACTCGTCCCACTCTCTCAAGAATTTCAAATGGCCCACAATATCGTGGTGCCAACTTGGCATAGGTTCCCATTCTTAGGGATATTCTCTTAGGTTTGATCCAGAGATGCACATATTCTCCCACTTTGAACTCCCTTTGAGTTATGCTCTTGTTTGCATAACTTTTCTACCTATCTCGAGGCACTTTCAAATTTTGTTTTATCTTTTCTATTTCCAGTTCCATATCCTTTAACATGTCTGGTCCAAGAGTGATCTGGTCTACTGAATTATCCCAGCTGATTGGGATGTTACACTTTCTTCCATATAATGTCTCAAACGGGATCATCTTTAATGACTCTTAATAGCCATTGTTGTAGGAACATTCTACTAAGGGTAAGTAGTCTTCCCACTTCTTGGGTTGATGCATTGCATACATCCTCAGCATGTCCTCTAATACCATTTTCACCCACTTTGTTTTTCCATCAGTTTGGGGATGGTAAGTTGTGCTAAATGATAATTGAGTCCCAAAACCTATGAAAACATCTTTCCAAAAATTTGAAGTGAACTCGACATCTCGATCTGATATGATCGTCTTTGGAATGCCATGCAACCTAAAAATCTCCTTCATAAAAATATTAGCAATGTTGATTGCTTTGAGGGTAGATTTCACTGAAATAAAGTGAGTTGTCTTTCTCAATTTATCCACAACCACCATTATTGAATCATTTAATTTTTTTGTCCTTGTTAGTTCGGTGATAAAGTCCATTGAGATGACTTTCCATTTCCATTCTCAAATTAGAAAGGAATGCAACAGCCCTACTAGGTGATTGTGTTCCACTTTGACCTCTTAAAATTCCAAGCATTTGGCAATGTACTCAGCTATGTCATTTTTCATTCCCAGCCAATAATACAACTTTCTTGTGGTTTTCATCATTTTATGGTATCCGAGATGAGAAAAACACAGGTTTCTACGAAGCTCATACATTATGAGCCTCTTCAAGTCAGTTAAACATGGGACATATAATCTACCCTTGTAAGTCGATAAGTTGTTCTCTAACAGCTAGTATCCACTATAATTTGTCCCATTTGGATAATTTTCCACGTATGTTTTTACACTCCTAAAGTGTTCATCTTATTCTTGCGCTTTCCTAATTATTTCCTTGATATTTGATTCCTGTGTGCTTATGGAAACCATGTGAATAATTTTCATACTTTTGCTAAGTGCATCTGCTACCCAGTTCTCCTTACCTTTAATGTGTCGAATTTCAAAATCAAATTCAATGATAAGATCCATCCATCTATCTTTTCTAGCATTGAATTTGGGTTGGTCAAATAGATATCTCATCCCACTATGGTTAGTCATGAGTGCAAACTTTATTCTCAACAGATAGTGTCTCCAAATCTTTAGAGCATGCACTATAGCAACAAACTCTAAGTCATGAGTCATGTAATGAGTCTCATGTTAATTTAATTTTCTTGACTCATAACCAATTGCATGGACATATTGCATCAGAACCCCTCCGAGTCCCTCCTTGCAAGCATATGTACATACTAAGGAATCTTTATTTGGATCAGAAATATTCAGAGATTTTAACTGCTTAAAACTAGCTTCACAATCTGTTCTCCAAACAAATTTCACTCCCTTTTCTGAAGCAAAGTGATTGGGTGACCAGTCTTTGAGAACCCTTGTATGAATATTCTGTAATACATTGTCAAGCCCATGAACGACCTCACTTCTGTCACATATTTTGGTTTAAGCCAATTTATGATGGCTTTAATCTTTTCAGGGTCCACTACTACTCCTTCGTCAGAAATAACATGGCCCAAGTAATGGACTTGTTTCTGAAAGAAATCACATTTACTAAATTTGGCACACAATTTATGTTCCCTTAGAAATTGTAGCGCTAATCTGAGATGTTCCTCATTCTCCTCCTTATTCTTAGAGTAAATCAATATGTCATCAATGAATACTAATACAAATTTGTCCAAATATTTGCTAAGGAAACTATTCATTAGGAACGTAAAGTTGGTTGGTGCATTTGTAGGTCCAAATGGCACTTCCAAGAGCTCATAGTGCCCATACCTTGTTCTAAAGGCGATCTTGTAGATTTCCTCATATTTAATTCTTACTTGATGATACCCGGACCTCAACTCTATTTTTGAGAATATTGCAGCTCCTCTCAGCTGATCAAAGAGATCATCGATCCTTAGTAGTGTGTACTTATTCTTGATAGTCATTTTATTTAGTTGTCTATAGTCAATGCACAATCTAATTCTGCCATCCTTTTTTTAACAAACAAGGAAGGTGCTCCCCGGGGAGACACACAAGGTTATATGTATCCTTTAGATAGCATTTATTTCCATTATAGTTTAAGTTCCACCAACTCAAGTGTGCTCATTATGTAAGGAGCTCTAGACATTGGTATTGTTCCTCGCATGATTTCAATTGAAAAATCAATGTCCCTCTTGGGACGTAATCACGGTATCTCTTCTGAGAATGCATCCTTGTACTCCCTTATCACTGTATTATATTCAATGTTATGCTTATTGTCTTCAATTGATTCTAACACTTGTATGGAATATAAGGGGCATATTTTTTTGCAACACTTCTTTACTTGTAGTGTTGAGATCTGTCTCACAAATATAGGTTTTTTCACCCCCTATAAGGTTATTTTATTTCCTTCCTCATCTTCACACTCCAAGTTATTATTATAGCAATCTAGTTTTCCTTTATGAGAAACCGGCCAATCCATGCCAATCAACAAATGATATGACCCCAATGCAAGTATATTTAGGATTGCTTGTGTGGCCATCCCATTCATGTCAAATTGGCATGCTTTAATAACTTTCGTTACCTTCCTTTTTGTTCCTATGGCTAGTTGTACTAGCCATGAATTCTTATGTTTTTCCTTCTATAAAACACATGCTTCAACAATTTGTGGAGAAATGTAGCTCAAATTAGATCCAGGGTCAATTAAAATTGAAATAGAGTGGTTGGCAAGTTTACCTTATATTTCTACCACTAAAGCTTGGTGATCTACTTGTCGATTCTGAACCACTACATAGATTAGTGGGGAACTCATGGACACATCATTGACTGCAGTGGCCTCTTCGATATTATAGACCCTTCTATTTTGGTGTTTCCTATGAAGGTAGTCCCCCAATAAATTCTCTTCCCCACACCCCCAACATCTTAGTGGCCCTTTCTTTGGGTATTCAATATTTCTTGTTGTTGGTCCAAAAGTCTTATTCTCACTTTGGGTGGGACAAATATGGTGTTGTATACTTTTAGTTGGAAAAATTGACTTGGTATTCCTTCCTAAATTTTTGAATCTTGATTATTTGAATCCTTTCCTCTTGAGTCCCATATTTTCTTTTTTCTTCCACACCTTATTGTGATCCATCTTAGGCTTGGACTAATCATATAAAAACTTTTCCTTTCTTATGGTTTCTTCAAGTTTTTTTGGTTCATCAAATTCAATCTGATCTTGGAAACACAGTGGTAGTCCACTGAGAAAATGTTGCATATTCACTTTCTCATCCTTGATGTAAGGTATATACCTTAGCAACTCAAGAATTTTTTTCACATAATTTTCCATAGTTAGCTCACCCAAATTGAGTTCATGGAACTCCTTTATATTTATGTCATAGTACCTCTCAAATAGGTGCTTTTTCCTAAATCATTCCTCAAATTGCTTCCAAGTTAGATTTATCTCATGGATACTTGTTATATTTTTAAGATCCTCCCACCAGACAGAGGTATTTTCATTCAGGTTGAATATGACTAATTTGGCCTTCATGTTATCAGAGTATTCATGTACCTTGAAGTATTTCTTTAGGACTAATAACCATGTCTCTGATTCTTCCCCTTCTTTGATTTCACCATCAAAATTAGGTGGCTTGGCCTTCTTGAGTTATTCGAGTATGGAACTTTTTGAATGCTCCTTCCTCTTCCTCTTTCTTTAGGACACTAAACTGACCTCATCATTAGACAATTTGATCCAGGTGGATATTGGTGGCAACCCACCTTTTCTGACTAGCTCAAAACAACTTTCTGGCAATTTTGGCAATTTACTATTTTTAGCAGTTTTTAACTTCCGAGGCCATTTAGAGGGCCCAAATGAAGGTTTTTCGAGATCAAGGTTCTCAATTACAGTCAAAGGAATGATTGAGCCCCAAAAATGAATCTCCTTGGCAATACCTTTCCAACGAGCCATCACACGCCTAAAACAGAGATCGTATGCAAAAGTTACAGCCCCGGGAAGTTGATGTACTCACTTACCCAAACAGGGCCCACATGAATTTTGGCGCTTCATATCCTAAGGTTAGGTTTTCGAATGTCTAGGGTTTTTGGCATTCCTGTTTATTGTGAAAATGCCTTTGGAGCCTCATTGTAACCATATTCTTGCGAATGCGAGTAGCCGTCACATCTCTTCTCAGAGATAAGCTGCCACCATTCTAGCGAGTCTTTCACTCTGTATTTTTACTGTCTTTGTACATTTATTTCATTAATAGAAATCGTGTATTACTGTATATCTGTGTTTATGGTTGCATCTCTAATACATTTCTTTTATATTATTGAATATCTGCGATATCTCTGTGCATTTCTTTGTTATATATTTGCTCTCATTTCATGCCAAAAATAATCTGTATCACAATTCCTTAGAGTTATTTTCCTTCTCACTAGGAGATTTCATGGATGAATCTTTGTTGGATGCATGCCTCTTGGCACCATGTTGTGCCTTCTTCAAGGTACTTTTCCCTGTTTTGATGTTTGTTGGACCGTGATTTTGAATTTTTGGCGGTCTTTGTGTCTTCTTGGACTGAGGTCTCTCAATATCACTAGTTGTTGGTCCATGTTGCAACTGTCTTTGGATATCACACGGGATTTGCAGAAATATTTCATTTAATTTTATTTTTTTTCTTTCTCTTTGATGAGATTTTCATTATCATCCTCAAATATTTGAAGCTCGTCCATTAGGCCCCTTATAGTTTATACTAAGTTTGGAGGAGTTTCCACCATCCTCCTCTCATTTGAATCTTCTTCTCTCTTATGGGAAGTCTCTTCCATCCCAGTATAGGTTACCATTTCTCTTATTGTTGTGACTTATTATGCGTTGAAACAAAAACCACTTTTAGTTGATCGTTAAAAATAGAATTTTATAAATATCAAACATATTCCTGGGTAAGGTATTCATTGATATATGAAACCTATGAATGGAATTCCATTCCATTGCAAGCATCACTCGATAATATTTATTAGAGTACAAACATCACTATAATTTTCTGTAAAAAATTCATCAAGCATCCAAAGGCATCAGTTATGTCATACAAAATTCAAGTATCTACGGAGGACAAAATTATGTCTTATTCCTTTCAATAATTTATATAAACTTATTTAAATTAAAATATCTCTTTTATGGTGTATTAATACCATTGAACTTCTTGAGCCTATACAACCTGAGTGTTGTAACCTAGCTCTGGTACCACTCTATAACCTACCCGCCCCTTGGGTTCTCTTAAATGGGTGGGGTATCAAAATTTTATGTTTTTCTTTTCCATATCAAGCCTCTTTTCGAGGCACTATTGTCTTATGCTCATCAAGATATTTCCAATAATTGTAACCATGCTCAAATCCAAGCTTTGGATCAAAAGTTATGGTCTCCTAAAGTTTCAAGCTTATTGCAAAAACTCTTTCATGCCCATGTGGCATCCACATGACACCAACATAGCATCCACATGGTCCATTTGACACATACATGGCTATCAACATGGCTAAATACTAGACACCCACGTGGTATTTTATCCACCGATACCCCTAGCCAATTAGCCCTCATCCCCTCCGCAGTCCATACCACCTAACGTCTCTCTCTATCGATACCTGACATGTCGATATCGGCCTACCGAATATCATCCCATTCCAACACAACCTACCTTACACTCATTCGGTACTCGACATGTCGGTCTCAGTATAATCCAACACCACTGCATCACAACCTCTCGATGGTCGATATGTTGATAATCCAGCTAGCACCCTTGACACGTGGCCCAACCTAGACCCACTATCTGGCTTGACACACAGTACAAGTGGATCGGCCCCCTTTGTTCCTAATAATATTATTAGGATATTTAATCATTACGTTATAATCTCACACCTTAGTATTTTATTTATTTAATCCACATTAATGTTAATTAATTCTAATTAATTTAATATCCCATGTAATGGCATATTTACTTAGTCTAATTTACTGTCCTGGTAAATAACAAGGATTTACTTTACCTTAGGTGTATTAATTTTCAAACCTACCTTCTTACCATTTCCAAGCTTTGGTATCCTGGCAGGGAATTAATATTAATATTTTAATTTATAAATGCACTTGGGTTTATGGCATTGACTTATGTTATTCTTTACCAACCCCTCAGGTATCTCACGCATCAAACACGTCTTCACATTTCAAACCCTCGATACCTGATATCCCGGTGGGGATTCAACATATTATTATTAATTAATTTCATAACAGTCCTAGACGTAAGATTTGTTACACACACCTTGATCTTCCCATTCCCCAGTGCACAATAACCTAGTGGGAAATTTTAATATTATTATTTTAAAATTATATTATGTCGGCCATATCATTCCCCACATCAATGATTTACCATGTGAACCTTATGTTCTCAATCTCCTGGCATGCGATACTCCGGGAAGGTTTTAATATTAATATAATAACATGATATGATATTATACCATCCATGCTGGCCCTTGGGTCCATCACTATCACGTGCAATTCTATTCTCAATCCCCTAGTAGAGTTTAATAATATTACATCATGTCATCCCCCAAGTAAACCACACTCACGCTTGCCTTCTAATCTCAATCCCATAGTTCCTGATGGCCCGATGGGTTTAATAATACTACAATATTGAGGAAAAAGAAAAATAATACCATGCTTTTGAAAAATAATTAACAAATACAAATATTCTCATAGGATATTTCTCGAGGCTAACCTCTGCACAATCCAAATTTCATTTGATTGATAATTTAGCAAGGTTATTTCTTTACCTAGAAAAAGAAAAAAAATTGAGCTTGTTCGCTCACATGCACACGATAGAAATTCATAGGTTTTAATATAAGAATTCATATTCTTAATATTCAACTTATTAAGATAATAAACAATATTTTTTGGAAATTTATCGGGAGTTACCAGCCTCCCTTCGTTATGCATAGTTTTCTTAAGAAACTTTATTGAAATATATATACATATTCAATGTTATTTTTATAATAAAAAAAAATGTTGAAAAGTTCATAAGCATTAATAATGCAACACAACTAAAACTAATATATAAAAAGAAAATGAACAATGTACCAAGGAATTGAACCTCAATAAAATGATCTTTTTTTCCACGAGAAAAAGTGCTCTTTATATTCATAAGGATATAAAATTTTACAAATATGTCTTCTCTAACAGCCACATAAACACGGAGGATCTGCACTAATAAAATTTTACAAATCTGTCTTCTCTAACAGCCGCATAACACGGAGAATCTGCACAAAACTTAGATCAATCCAGCAACCCCTACAATCAAGTCAAAGCTAAACCAAATCAACAAAACACCACAATCAGATGAAGCACCAAATCAAATCCAGATCTTGTAGGCAAGTCCCAGATCTTGTAGGCAAGTCCTGCAATAAAATGATCTTACCCACACCACAAGGTACATAATATATATATAGATATAGATATGTGTGTGTGTGTGTGTGTGCATAACAATAATAGATTTTGTCATGGTGCAATCTATAAACTATATGATCCATATATGGAATTAAAAATGCAACACAACTAGAACTAATATATAAAAAGAAAATGCAAAATGTATCCCCCTATAAAAGAAAATGAAAAATGTATCCCCCAATAAAAGGATGTTACCTAATAATACACACAATAAATATATATATATATATATATATATATATATATATATATATATATATATATATATATATATATATATATATATATATATATATATATAATTGTCATAGTTTCTATCACGGTGCAATATATACACTTACATGATTTATACATGCATATGTGGTTTAGTTAAATTTCCTTATAACAAGAATAAATCATCATGTGCAAATTTAAAGTTGATTTTCTATAAATGTTCCTAGAAAACATATAAATCGTCATCTGCAATATATATATCAAGTAGATTTGTTATTAATGTCTTTAATACATGTATAAATTATTTAATGATTTTGTATCCATGTTCTTATGACAAGTATAATTCCTTTTCTGCAAAGTTGAAGATGCTTTTCCATCAATGTCATTAGAACATGTATAAATCATTGTCTAAAAAGTAAAAGATTATTCCAGACATTGCATTCTAACAAACATTTCCAAACGTCGCGATGTGATGAACATTTCCCATTGTCACAATGTGATGAAAAATTCTTGATGTCGCATTGTGACGACCATTTCCTAACATTGAAAAAGAAAAAGATGATTCTACAATTTCTCATGTGTTTCTCGGCATCGCATTATGCTAAAAAGTTTCCAACGTCACATTCTAACAAATATTCCCAACATCACAACGTGTCGAACATTTCCCAATGGCACATTGTGATGAACATTTCCCAACATCGCATTGTGATGAACATTTCCCAATGTCGCAATGTGATGAACATTTCCAAAATTTGCATTGTGCCGAACATTTCCTAATGTTGCAATGCGACGAAAATTTTTCAATGTTGCATTGTGACGAACATTTCTCAACATCACAATGTGACAAACATTTTCGAGCATCTCATTGTGACAAACATTTTCCAATCTCTCATTGTGATGAACATTTTCGAACGAAGCAATGTCTCATTGTGACGGACATTTCCCAAACGTCACAATGTGATGAACATTTCCTATTGTTGCATTGTGACGAACATCTCAATGTCATAAACATTTATGGTTGTCACAACGCAACAAAATATCTCCCTATGTCACTTTGTGACAATGACTTCCCAAACGACGCAATGTCACGAACATTTCTCAAATGTCGCAATGTGACGAACATTTCCCAAACGTCTCATTGTGATGAACATTTCTCAAACATCGCAATGTGACGAGCATTTCCTATTATTGCATTGTGATGAACATCTCAATGTCATAAACATTTCTAGTCGTCACAATGCAACGAAATATTTCCCTATGTTAATAATATTTTATTAACATATTAATACTTTAATAATATATTATTAATATATTATTTAATAATGTATTATTTAATCATTTCTAAATATATTAATTCCAATATACTTAAATATTATAATAATGAGGTCATACATTATACTAATGTGCCTATATAATAATACAAAATTGATGTATCACTTTATTAATGTATCATTACTTTATTATTGTTTAAATATTTTATTAATGTATTAATATTTTAATGTAATATAATTTAATACTTTAATATATTTTTGAATACTTTCATTATTTTTAAATGTATGAATGTTTTATTAATGTATT
>SNQJ01S0018671.1:87621-100006 GCA_010110895.2 Picea sitchensis
ATACTTAGTTTTGTAGACCCATTTACATCTGATAAGTTTTCTTCCTTTTGGAAGAGGTACAAGATCCCAAGTATCGTTTGTCATTAAAGAATGATACTCTTCATTCATTGTTGTATCCCAATCTGGATGACCTAAAGCTTATGAAAATGTCTTTGGATCATGAGTCTTTGAAACTTGAGCCAAAAGAGAAGAGGCTCGCTGGAACTATGAATGTGTTCAATGTTGATCTGAAGGATCACCGAGAAGACCACCAGTTGCTTCTCGTGTTGAATGAAACCATCTATGAAGTGGTGGAACTGGTGTGAGTTTAGGTTCAAAGGACTCATCTAGATGAAGGTGAGAAGGTTAAGGTGGATTTCATCCTCACTGTCATCATCTGAAGAAGAAACCAGAATAGGAACAAAATAAGGCACAAATGTCAAAGATGGATTGCAGACCAAAGAAGGCACAACCATCAAATTAGGCTCGTGGGCCAAGAGATTTTCATCAAATTTAACATCTCTTCTAAGAATAATTTCATTACAATGTGGTTGAAGAAGTATATAACCTTTGACATCTTCAGAATAACCAAAAAAATACACTTCTCACTTTTAGGCTGCAATGCTTCCTTTTCTCATCAGGAATGTGAGCCCATGCTATACTGCCAAATACATGGAAGTGACTTACATCTAGTTTAATTTTAGTCCAATCTTCTTCTGGTGTTATATTTTTAAGAGCCTTTGTGGGAGTACGATTGACTATGTAATTTGTGCAGTTGATTGCTTCCTCCCAATACTTTAGACTTAATCCCTTAGATTGGATCATACAATTAGCCATTTATTTTAATGTGTGGTTCCTTCTCTCAGCAACACCATTTTTTTGTGGTATATATGGAACAGTGTGTTGCATTTGAAAGCCTTGTGTAGTGCAGTAAGTTGTAAAATTATTGTTCACATATTTGCCTCCATTATCTATTATTAACTTTTGAATTTGATGTCCATATTGTTTTTCTACAAGGACCTTGTAGGCCAAAAACTTGTCAAAAACTTTGCTCTTAAGTTTTAAGAAGTAAACCCAAGTACGTCTAGAAAAATCATCCATGAAAGTTAAGAAATACTTGCACCCAGAAAAGGAAGGAGAAGAAAGTGGACCACACAAATCATTGTGAACAAGCTGCAAAGGGCCCGAGGCATGCCAAGAGGCACGTTTGTCAAAATTATCCTGATGATGTTTGTCGAGAACACAACTGGCACAAACACCATCTTTGCATGAAATAAGAGGAAGACCAGTCACCATCTGTTGATTACATAGTTGTTGCAATGAGTGATAGTTTAGATGACCAAACCGCTCATGCCAAAGTTTGCTCAAGTCATCGCTATGAGCAACAAAAACTGATGAAAAATATTATGACCCAAAGTTGTCAAACTTGTACAACCTCATAATATCATCAGCGATTCCAGTTGCTAGAACATGCTTAGGATATTTTAGATCCTTGATTATAACTTGGTGAGGTGAAAATTCTACGGTTTTACCTTCACCTGAATGAGTGATTTGATAGATTGATAGAAGGTTACAAGAAAGACTTGAAACACATAATACATCATTGAAATGGCCATTATCTACTTGAACCATTCTAGATCCTACAACACTAAGAGATCTATCATCACCAACAAATATTTTCTTGGTGTTACATTCATTTAGAGCAGAAAATATGTCTTAATCCTTAGCCATATGATAAGATGTTCCAGAATCAATAAGACACTCATTAGAAGAAGGAGTAGAAGTTGTATTGAAGGAGAAACCAGAAGCGGAAAGTGCATGTCCATGAGAAGAAGAAGAAGAAGTAGAATCAATATTGATGTTGTGCTTCTTCATTGTAGCTTCTAAAGTTGTCATCTTCTTGAAACATTTGAACTCATCATGACCATCTTTATCACAAAAGTTGCAATGTCTGTCAGTCTTCTTATTTTTATATTTTTCTCCTTTGTCACCATTAGGAGTTGAAGTTGTCTGAGTGGGTTTGGGACCCTTATGTTGCTTGTTGTTGTAGCAAGGATGTTGCTTCTTGGGATACTTAGGTTTCTCTTTCTGCTGGGCAACTAAGGCTTTGTTGGAGGTACCTGCAGTGCTAATCACTCCAAGTTGTAAAATATTGTCTTCCTCTCTAATCAAAGCAGCACAAAAGGACTCAAGAGTGGGTTTTTGATAAGCTTTCCCTAGAGCCTCTTTCATGGCATAAAAGATAGATACAAACACATAATATGCACTGCCTAGCTTAGAAATAATAAGATATATGCAACGCTCTTCCTCCATTTTTATCTCACATTCTTCACATAAAATTATGAGTGTTTTAAACTTAGATAGATAGTCTCCAAGGCAAGAAAAATCACTTGGACTCAAGGTCGGTACTTGATTTTCTAACTGTTGTGCTTGAATAATATTGATTTTACCAAACACAGATTCAATCTTTTCTTAAGCTTCTTTGAGGTCATCAATTTCTTTAAGGTGGAACCTTAAATCACAAGAGATGGACATTCTGATTATTTCACGTGTTGCGTTGCTCCTATTAGCCTATTTGGCTTTCTTATCATCATCAGTGGGTTTTTTTTTCCTTTCCCAAGGTAATCCGGTACAAGCCTTTACTTCTTAATAAATCTTCCATATGAGATTTCAATTGGAAGTAGTTGGTGTTGGTAAGCAAGACATTACTTGTAAAATCCATATTAAATATGTAGATAATATGGATTTAAAAAATGAAACTGATGATCTGGATGGAAAGAGCTCAAAAAGTTATGTGGTTTAAAAATAAATAAAAAAGGCACTGAAAATGGACTTTGGATGTGAGAGTGATGCCCTTTTAAAAAAAAGGCATAAACGGTAACGAAATGACCACGTGATAGTGTAAGTTGCTTTATGAAGTGACCCACTTTTATAAAGAGAAGTGGGGATCACTTTTACAATGAAGTTGTTTTATAACATAAAAGTTGCATGCAAAACAAATAACTCTAAAATGAAATATTAAAGGTACTTATAGTGATTCACTTTTATACTTGAAGTGAAATACACTTTACAATTTTAGCATGAAATTTTTCAAAAAAAGTAACAAAAGAGAGACTTGAACTCAAGACCTCTTACTTAATAAGGCAACTTTTAACCAAATGGTCTAGAAAAACATATTGTAATGTTCATAAGGAGGAATTTTGTTGTTGTTGTTGTTGTTGTTGTTGTTGTTGTTGTTGACAGCCTTGGAGAGCGTGCTAAAAAAAACTATTTTCACAGAAGAAAAAAATTTTGCTTCTCGATGACAACAAGGGTTAGATCTCGGTTAGCTTACTCGGAAGATGCACCTTTTCCTATCTGTTTATGATTTTCCGAGATCGCAAAAGGCGCGGGACAAAGAGCATACGCGGATCTAAAAGAGTAGCAACCCAGAAATAAATAATACAAAACCGAAATAAAAACCAAAATACTACTCTGCAAAAATTTTAAAAATGCGTATTCAAGCTTTATACCTCTGGATCTAACTGTAATGGTCGTATCTTGGGCAAACGGAAAAAAAGTTGAGTGAAACGAAAAGTGATCCTAAATGAAACGAGTACTTTGGAAGCAATGGAACAGTCCTCTAAACCCAGAAATGTATGAAAATGACAGAAAATGGAGATAAGGAAACTTGGCTTCACGATCTCGATCTACAACAGGAGCGGGTCTTCAAACAGACTCTGATACCATGTTCTAAAACACAGGTATTCCAATAGAGGATGAACACATTCAGTAACCACTCACATAACCAGATCAACTATCAACACACTGATGTTTTCACATGGTAAAACCCCTACGGGGAAACATCCACGGCCTCAGCCAACGCGGCCACTTGGAGCAAATTATTAATGCAAAAGAAAAAATATTATAGATAGATTTTATAAGAGAGTTTCTCACAATTGATCATTGTCAAATGACCCTCGATGCTCTTTAAATATATATCATGGACCAATCAGGTGTTAATCCACAGATCAATGGTTGTTAAGATTGAGGAGAGTATGAACCGTCGGATCACTCTATGTCAGGAACATATTGTGACCGTCGGATGTCCTAACTACAAATGTATACTAATCCATACTAAAGAAACACACTTTTACCTAACGACACATTAGACCAAGTAGTTCTTAACTAACTCCTAAGTGTCTAAATATCCTAACACAAAGGAGGATCCAGACTATGTTAAGTAGTCTAGCAACTTGTCAAAAGAAAAAAGGGTTGAATATGTTAAGATCTTAAAGAAGTTTTTTGATGTGTTTGCCTGGAAATATGAAGATTTGAGAACATATGACACAAGAATCATTGAACATAAGATACCTTTGAAAGAGGAGACCAAGCCATTTAGGCATAAACTGAAACAGATAAATCCTATGCTACTACCTATTATGGAAAAGGAAGTAAAAATTATTTTGGATGCCAAGATCATCATTCCTTTGAGATACTTTGAATGGGTGACTAACTTTTTCCCAGTGAGGAAGAAGAATGGGGAAATCAGACTATGTGTCGACTTCATAAATTTGAATAGAAGCTCCAAGAAAGATAATTACCCCTTACCAAAGATGGAGCACATTTTGCAGAGGGTGACAAGTTCATCTAGGATGTCTATGATTGACGGATTTTTTAGATACAATCAGATCTCTGTCTTATCTGAAGATAAAGAGAAGACAACCTTCACTACTCCTTAGGGCACATTCATGTATGCTAAAATGCCCTTCGAATTGATGAATGCAGGAACGACCTTTCAGCGAGCAATGGACATTTCCTTTATTGGGTAGAAGGAAAAGTTTGTAGTCATATATTTAGATGACATCACAGTGTTCTCACAATCTGATAAAGAACATTATCATCATTTGAAAAAAAAAATCTTGAAGTGAAGAAAGTTTGGTCTCACTCTCAATCCTAAAAAGTCTTTGTTTGCTATGAAGGAAGGGAAGTTGTTGGGGAACATTGTATCATCATAAGGGGTAAGAATTGATTCAAGCAGAGTAGAACCCATCCAGACCTTGTCTCTCCCTAGATCCAAGAAAGACGTTCAGTCTTTCTTGGGGAAAATCAATTTTCTAAGAAGGTTTATTTCAAATTTTGTTGAATTCATAAAGTACATTACAGCCATGCTTAGGAAAGGAAATCAGGTCAAATGGACCACTGAGTCTCAAGATTCTTTTGATCAAATCAAAAAGGCCTTGACTAAAGTACCTGTGCTCATCAGCTCTGACTACTTCWAGKATTTTCTGATATTTTCCTTTGYTAAATTTGACACAGTGGTTGTTGTTTTATTGCARAAAAATGCAGAAGGGTTAGAGAAGCCTATTTCTTTTTTCAGTAGGGCATTGAGGGATGCAGAAATTAAATATGATATCATGGAAAAGAAGACTTATTCTTTGGTCAAAGCTCTCAAGGACTTCRGAGTATATGTTCTACATTCAAATATTGTTGCATATGTCCCTTCRGCCTCAGTGAAAGAGATACTTATCCAGCTTGACATAGATGGGAGGAGAAGCAAATGGATTGCCAAAATTMTAGAATTTCACCTTCAAATAAAGCCCACTAAATTGGTGAAAGGCCAAGTTTTAGCTAGGTTGTTSGTTGAATYAAATTGCAAATCTTTGGGGGTTAATTCRATAAACATAAACTCATAAAATTAGCAAGYTGAGTTGGTTGATAAAGGTTCTCATGTCARCCCAAAGTTAGCAGAATGCACTTGGTATAAGGACACCATATATTTTCTGCAGAAGTTGCAGCCTCCTGATGGTTTGGAAAAGAACAAGGTAAGAGATTTGAAGATTAAAGAAATCAGATATTGTCTTATTGACCAAGTCTTGTATTGGAAAGATCCTCTAGGAGTGCTTTTGAGATGTCTAGATCCACAGGTGACCTAAAAGGTCATGACTAATTTTCATGACAGTTTATGTGGGGGCAATCACTTATGGAGAACCATAGCCTATAAAATCCTCAGAGCTGGGTATTTTTGGCCTAGCCTTTTTACTGATGTTTGTGCAAATATTAGAGCTTGTGTCAAATGCCTAAAGTTTTCTGGAAAGTAGCAGCTCAAATATTTTCCATTGAAGGTTGTGGTAGCTTCAGGACCTTTTCAGCAGTGGGGCCTAGATTACATTGGGAAAATCCATCCTGCTTCAAGTGGTCAGCATAGGTGGATTTTGACTACCACTGATTACTTCACCAAATGGATAGAAGCCATTCCTACTAGGAATTCCTCCCACGAGGTAATAATTAGTTTTATTGAGGATATCGTGTCAAGATTTGGTTGTTCGAGCAAAATTGTTACTGATAATGTTGCATCTTTCAAGGTTGAACCATTGATCAAGTTCTGTGAACAGTATGGGATTGAATTGGTTCATTCTAGTCCTTACTACCCCAAGGGAATGGATTGGCAGAATCCTCTAACAAGAGCCTTATAAAGATCATCAAGATATTGCTAGAAGACAACAAGAAAGCATGGGACTCAAAGCTGAAATTTGCTTTGTGGGTTAATAGAGTTACAACAAAGAGATCACTTGGTGTCTCTCCTTTTCATCTTGTGTATGGGGTTGAGTCTATATTTCCTACTTAGCTTGCCTTTCCCGTGGGAAAATCCTTCCATGACTACCAAGGAGAACCTGATGATATGGTCAGAAGGATACAACAGTTGGTAGAAGTGCAACAGACTAGGGAGCAGCTACTAGACAAAGCAGAGGACCATCAACAGAAGATCAAGCAAGCCTTTAACGAGAAGGTAAGAAAAGAATATTTTCATCTTGGAGATCTAGTTCTCAAGTGGGATGCACCCAAGAAAGACAAAGGAAAACATGGTAAATTTGAAGCCTTGTGGATTGGTCCCTTCAAGATTTTTGAGGTATTTTTAGATAACACTTATAAGTTGCATAATTTGGAAGATTCTGAAGTTATTGGTGGCCCTATCAATGGGCACTTTCTGAAAAAGTATTTTTCTTAATCCATGAGTGGCTTTCCATTCATTGTAAATATCATTTTTGTTTTATTTCTGATTGAATTAGTGACCCCATAGACCTAGGATAAGGCACTGAAGCTGCTTTTTCTTGGTAGCTCACAGGGAGCATGCCATCCCCTATGGAGCCAATGTTATCACATGAAGTTGTCTTGGGTCTTTTATCCCTTAGGTTTTAATTGTTATCCTTTAGTATTTAGGTTTGCTTTATTTTTCTTTCTATGATTTGCTCAGGTTAGTCTAGACAAATAAAGACTTGGGTTTTGGATCACTTATTGGCCCACACATATGATTTTAGCCTAGGTTCATTTTATGGTTCATGTTTTTGACTCACCTTTTGACTTGACACCAAGCAGAATCGACACCATGATCCTAATGACCTAACATATCACTCCATCCACTCATGTTCTTTATCCTTTTCATGATGTCCCTATGTCCGTTAAGGGGGTCAAATAAAATTTTGAAAAGGGTGTTGCCAACTCACTAGGAGTTTACATAGCACACCTTTGTCCTATTCTCCTTTACCATAATTCGCCATAATCAGTTGATGTCATATCTTCCATTGTTTTCAGCGCCCTTGTTTTTAAAAGGAATTTTTGAGATTTTTTCATTTATGATCCTGCTAACTGTTTATCAATTCAAATTTTTCTCCCTAAGCTCAACGGTGCTGAAATCACTAGTTTAGACAAGATGAAGATTGCAATACAGGATCAAATGATAGAGCTTAAGTGGAGGTTGATGTGGATGTAGTAGTTCCATATCTTTTTGTAGATCTTCCATCATCAGCCACAAGCTCCAGGTATTTTGTGAGTCCTTTCAACTGCATGGGAAAGTATTAAGATACACATGCATCATATTTTGGTAGCGGTTGGCACTACAGACTACATCCTCTCCCATCCATTTGCATTTGTATCTCTTCTTCCACAGACTCCATATCCATTTGCCAACTGATTTTCACCTATTCTAGAGGTCAAGACATTTTTCTTTTGAATCTTGAATTCCCATTCATTCACTTGGCTCTTGTGTCCACACTACGCTACAGAAAGTCATTGCCAAAACTATGCTACGGATCCCCTGTCTCAATGATGCATTTTCCCTGGATTTGTCAGTGCCATCTTCTGCATTCAAAGATACATGCATTAGCCTCTTTTATTCACTGTGTCATCATTCGTTTTATCTCAAAATATGTTGGCAGTGAGGAGAATAGTAGTCCCTACCCTTTAAAGATTTGATGACCATTGTATGGCGGCATAAAACTGAGAAGTACATCCCTAGATACCTTTCCTCGGAGTTTCTTTCTCTCAATTTTAAAATAAAATCCATCAAACCAATCTATTGTTAATTCAAAGTGAGTCGGAGGAAAATCCTTGAGAGAGAGAAACCACTAGCCATTGTCAATTATCATTGATCTTTACCTCTATTTGGTTCCTTTACTCCTCATCATATCAAAACCTTTGATCCTGTGTTTATATCCATGGAGACACCACAAAGGAAGAAGTCTCACAAGGGAGAGAGTGTGGTCAGGACTAAACCTTCTGACATGCACTTGTTTGATGTTGAGCCAATGCTTAAGGAGGTTTTCCAAAGGGTTGGTTGCCTCTCTTTTTGCCAAAATATGTAGAGGGGACACCCTGAAGTAGCAAGGCAGATTGCATTACACTTTGATTGTATTATGACTAAGGTGGGAAACCTTGAGTTTCAGGTATCTAACCCCTCTATTGAAGAAACCATTGAGATACCTAATACTTGTGAGAGGTGGTTCAAATCCATGATCCTCAATGATGTCTTTTCAAAGGATTTCCTCAAACCAGACTATCAGAAAGACAATTTGTCTAAGGAAATGCCTAGGAGCCACCTAGTTGAAGGCTTTGATAAAATGTTGAATACCATCCAGAGATGTTTTAMATGTGAGGGAAGGTTTAACATGATATACCAGTATCAKAAAAGACTCTTGCTACATTTCACTAGTAAGGATGCAATGAATATCCATTTTTATCTATTGAGGAGTATGGGAAAGATGTATGATAGAGTCCAAGCCAAGTCCAAGGTTGTGGACACTAGTGTCTTCCACTCTRGGTTGATCAAGATGTTGGTGATGGAAGAGTTGAAGAAAAGGAACATTCCTTGGGAACAGTTCATTGTCTCTGCCCATATGCAGCTAGATATAGCCTCTACCCCTCAATCAAGGATGCAGATCCCTTTTCCATATAGTAGTGTTTCCCTAGCAAGAACAAGCAGGAAGAGAAAAAGAAAACCCACTACTCAAGACAAAGAAACCCCCAAGGAAATTGAAGAAGAAGAGAGGGAGGTTTGATACTCTCCACAAAGAGATTTTTCACCTCCTCCTACACCTGAATTGGAAGAAGTCCCTTAATCCACCAAAACCAAAGCCAAGAGGGGAAGGAAGTTGTATTTCCCTTCACCTACTCCAGCAACTAAGATCAGAATCAGGAATCCTTTTACTAGATCATCGGCCCTCAAGGAAGTTGTTGAAGCATAAGTCTTACCCAAGGCTTCAGTTCCAAGGAAAGAGAAAGATAAGGGTAAAGGCATTGAGAATCCTATTGAGGTGATAGGTAGAGCCTTTGTTCAATAGAAAGATAAAGGTAAAGCCACTGAGAAACTCAACATCACCACTCCACCTAGTAATCCCACTTTCAAAATATTGATCAGACATCTCAGGGAGGCTAGGAAAGAAGTTGTTCATTTGAAGGCAAAAAGTTTGACTAAGAGAAGAAAGATGGAGGAGCTCATGGACATGTACATTGAAACTCTTGATCTGGAAAAAATTTCAGCCAGAATATCCCTACCTCTCCATAGGAAACTTAAGACCCTCTACAGGAAAAACAAAAGCTCTCAGTCCCAAAACAAAAAACTCAAAGAGGAATTGCAGCATTTTCAGGATGAAATGGCCCAGAGGAACTTAAATGTTCTGGTACAAGATGTAATAGAAAGAGATGAACCTGCAGTTAAGAGGAGTATCCCTGCAAAGGAAAAATATGTTGCTATGACAAGGGGAAGTTCTACTGCAACAAGGAGGATTGCTATATTGATGAAGTAGTTGGGGGATGACAGATCCATTTTTGTGGGTGGTCTCTTTTTGCAAGTGTGAAATGATCAAGGAAGTATGATTTTTTCTACCTATACAAGCATCTACAGGCTCCTAGTCCATCAGCTAAGTTTTTTGTGTTTTTGAATAATTGATTACATGACATAGAAAAAACATAGAGATTATGTAGCTCCATGGTGCTACAGAATCATCTATACATGATGTTATACAATTGCGCTACCTAAGGCGCTACGAAATATTCTAGACAAATTTAACAATGGCTCTATTGAATCTGCAGAACTGTTTCAGGAGTGGCGCTACTGAATCTGCAGAATTGTTTCAGGAGTGGTGTTATCGAATCTGCATAACTGTTACACATGAGGGGCACTATGGAAATCGCACAGTGATTACTCATGAATGGCGCTACGAAATCTGCAGATTTTTTTTAGGGGTGGTGCTAAGAAATCTGTAGAGCTATTTCAAAAGGAGCGTTATGGAATCTGCAGAGTTGTTTTGCAAGGGTTCTATAGAATTTGCTACCAAATGTGCTACAAACTGGAATGTGCAGTCAAATGTTCAAATTCATGACTCCTTCTTGATTCTTGATGATGTGGGGAGAAGAAAGGATCACAGGTAGCATCTTGGAAGTAGCATACAACCATTGGAGGACACTTGGCACTCAAGAAGAATATGCCTGAGCTAGAAGACATGACATTTAACTCTTGTTGTAGTGGTTTCCAACATGGCTCCTAAATTGTAGCAGTTTGTTAAGATCTGTTAGCASAGAAGTTAGAATTGTAGTTGTTTTTGGAGAATCCTAGGATAGGAAGGCCAKCTCGCAGCTCTAGTTGTTGTCTTTCCTCTTTTGATTATAAATACATCTTCTAAATGATTAGAGCGGTTCGAATGGTTGAGCAGGGCTCTCTGRTTGTATTTTTTGACTAACTAAGTTGTTCTCTGGTTATGTATTGGACATGAGACATTTTGATTGATAGAAGTCAGTCCCCTTTTYATCATCTTGTTACCTCTTATACTAAAATACTCTTCATTGGATGATCCATATGAGATATTTTGGTTGTATTATGATGAATGTTTGATTATAATATTGTTGTGAATKTTTTTCAGTGTTATTAAACTTTAAGTCCAAGAAGTTCTTGTGACTGAGTTTTCTTCTCTTGGCTTCTTGAAGACCTGATGTTAATAGCATACCTTTTAATTTTCCCCACTAAGTCTTCCTCCTATTCACTTTTACCCCATACCACTGACTGAAGTTAATCAAGACCTCATTTTCTTATGCATGCTAGCCCAGATTTATGAGTTAAAACATTCTTATTCTGAGTTTTGTCCATTTTACCTGTAATCACTCAATTACATTTAAAAATATTTTGATGGGTATTGGGCTTATCCTCTTACAATATGAGGGTGATTCTCAGTGCTAGCAGTAGGTATCAAAGAACTCCATTTCAACCACCATCTGCACAGAAAGAAAATGGTTAACAATGGTAAGTCCATACAAACATCTACAACAATAAGAGAGAAGTATGCATTTAAAAAAATTTATGCACATTCCATCATCATTTTCATAAATAAACACTTTCCATACTGTCATATAAGATAAAAAGATAAAAATAAATAAAAAACCTTCCTTCCCTTCATAGTTTACACTTCCCATTTTCCCAAATTTCATTTGTATCTCTCTTTTCCAAGAAAAAATTACCTATAGGATAATCTACATGATATCATAAATTCCTATAGGATCATTCTTAATAAATAGAATCTAGGTTTCCATCACATAAAAAAAGTGTTGTCACATCAACATCAACACTATCAGCATCAACACATCAAACATCAACAAAATCTCACCCTTTGCACTACTTAAAACAATCCTATAAGATCCTCTACATATTGTAGGAACAACTACAACAATAATAAAATATATATATAGAAAGGGACTCAATGCAATTCTACAATTAAAGAAGTTCTCAAAATAGTCCAGCAGCAAAGAAAAACAGAAAATCTATCTCTTCCTCAATTCTACAGTAAATATTGTTCATGTTGCAAATTTCCAGTGACCTACAGCAGCAAAATATTCAATAAAAAAAATTGAATCAACATGCACAATACTCAGCATGTTCAAAAAAATCACAAGGTAACCTAAGGTATAAACATTAAAACATTTTCTCTAAACCTTTCAAATTTTGCAACATATAAAAGTTAAACCCATGCATATTATTTGTGGTCAAATATATAAAATCAATTAAGCATGATGAGAATCAGGGGGAGGCATGATTCGTGGGTAAATGAACTGACACGTCAATCAAGTTGGTGAATCATTCAAATGAACTTGGAGATCATAG
>SNQJ01S0018671.1:101894-118096 GCA_010110895.2 Picea sitchensis
TTTTTACCCGATTCATAACAATTTTATTTCAAAGTTTAAAAATTAGTTTTTGGCCCTCATACATCGATATTATCACTCAAAGTTGGCACCTTTCTCATGGGAAAAGGAGTTTTTGATACCACTGATTATTTAAGTATTATAAGGTTATTTGGATGTGAAGAGAATCATTTCCTTCTCCCATTCTATGTATCATACATACATTTTGTTGTGGAAGTTTGCAAGCAATATAAGTCTTGGGGTCACTTCTTCAACAAGAAGAGAAAGAAGCAATTCATCCCCCTTGGAAAATTAAAGAAATCATTATAAAACACATATCCCATTTGAATGAACTTTCAATTCTTCTTAACCGACTCGGCTTAAAGGAATATGAACTTGTTGAGGGTTTCAAACCAAATGATATGTTTACTACACATATTCCTTCAATTGGTTATTCTTCTTGTTTTATCAAGATTGAGTAGTTTAAAGAAGAAGGTGGAGATAATTTAGATTTTCCTTAGACTTCGGCTAACCAAGTTTTAAATGACATGGAGAAATTAATTAGTACCAATGGAGGATATTGATAGCATGGAAGAGAAGTAGCGGATAGAAATCCCAATTCACCAATTGTGTCTCAAAAGGGTACCCCAATAAGAACAAATCCTAGAAGTGGTGATATGGAGATGAGGAAAACACCGACAAAAATTTTAGACAATGGAGATGATAAGGACCCACCAAAGAAAAATCTTGAAAAATCTCATACTGTATATACTTTTTCCAAAAGAAAAACGGATATACAGAAAACAGGGTTAGGCGTACTTGAAACCTAAGAAATCCCATGAGCTATGGATGTGGATGAGCTTATCGAAGAACCTAGTTTTTTTGAGAAAATATTGTTGGAAACCAAAGAAATAACCGAATCCCTAGTCACTCAAGAACCAAAGGTATTCAAAGAGGATCTTGTAGCCTTTCACCATGCGGCCTACAATCAAGCATCCAAAAAATTGTTAATTGAAAAGGTTAATACAAAAAATAAAAAGTCCTCATATAAATGGAAATACACAATCGATTTCGATGGGGTTTCACCATAAAAAATTGTACAATTCCATGAAGCAATCAGAGAATCCCTGAAACAATCCATTGGCGATATTGAAAAGGGAAATTTGGAATTGAAAAAATAAATAAAAGAATTAGAGGGAGCTTTACTTCGAGGACCTTTATTTCCAGAACCTTTAAATACAATTCAACCAACACTTTCTTTAGAAGATATCCTAGAAAGTAGTAACAAATGTAAAGGCTCATCAAGTTTACTGCAAGTAATAAGAAAATATGTTGGAGGTGGGATATAGAAAATAATATATTTTATTGAATAAATTTGGGATATTTCATAGAGTTCCACCAACTTTACAGCAAAAATTACAAATTTCAAGGAATATCTTCAAAAATGTCTAGACAATGATGAAGGTTTCTAAAAGGACATTGTGGGTACATTCTCTGCCAAAGTTTCAAGTTTGATAAATATCCATAGAAGAGATCAAAACCTTCCTTCAAATATATGGATGAAACAAATTAATGCATACTGGTTGGAGAGAATAAAGAATTTGAGAGAAACTATAAGTGAACTAGATGCTTTGAAGAAAAAAAGAGGTGAATTATTCTTTAAGTTGGTTGATCTCGCGAAAGAAATTGATGGCCCTAGTATGTTAATGGATACAATACTTTCATCAAAAGAAAAAAAATTATGACAACTTAGTGTATTTAAATTTCTATGGGAAAACAACTTCACCGAAACAATAGAGTTCTCCAAACAAGAAGTCGAAAGGTGTCTAGCCAGATACATCAACAGAAATCATGAGGTAGATGACACATTGCACCAATCAGGAATGGACTTGAGAGAGATTGAGAATGAATTGTTCGATAACAAAAAAGGTATGATATCACAATGGCTCCCATGAGGAAGTATATTGAATATTAGTTAAGAAAAACATTAATCAAGATTATTGAGCCAATACAGATAGAAATGGTTGCAAAAATTATGCCACCTCAACCACATCAAGTGTCTACAAAAGAAGCACCTCCAAGCAAGTAACGGTTTCATAAAAAAAGTCCATCATAGTGAGTCAAGTAGCCACCATGTTCCTCCCCTTCTTATCACTCTTCTACAATCACTTGTCATATTACCTTCCATTTTCCAATAATTTGTGAAACCCACACTGACCTTTGAGGAAAACCAGCCAAGAAATTAGGAATCCATATCATAATCCATTTCCTTTATGTTGATGACCTTATCCTTACTAGTAGTGACTCAAAAAATTTAAGCCATGTGAAAACCATCCTTAAGAATAAATTTGAAATAACAAACTTAGGCTTTTTGCACTATTTCCTTGGCCTCCAGTTTGCAAACCAATGAAGGATATTTTCTTTCCCAGTGTAAGTATGCTTGTGACCTTGTTTGTCACTTTCACATGGATGATTGTAAACCAGCCCCTTATCCCTTCCATTCTAGAGTCAATATTACTGCCACATGTACTTCTCCTAAATTTTATGCCACCTTGTACCGTCAGTTAGTTGGTAGCCTCTTATACTTGACTCATACTCGTCCTGATCTTTCCATCCTTAGAAATTTGAAATGACAGACTTAGGCCTTTTCCACTATTTCCTTGTCCTCCAGTTTGCAAACCAATGAAGGAATTTTTCTTTCCCGGTCTAAGTATGCTTGTGACCTTGTTCGTTGTTTTCACATGGATGATTGTAAACCATCCCCTTCTCCCTTCTAGTCTGGAGTCAAGATTACTGCCACATGTACTTCTCCTAAAGTTGATGCCACCCTGTACCGTCAGTGAGTTGGTAGCCTCTTATACTTGACTCATACTCGTCCCGATCAACATTTTTGGTGACCATATTGGAGATAACAAAAGGTTGGTTTTGTATACTAGAATTTAATTGAATCAACCAGAACGAAATCAACCCCAATTACAAGTAGGACTTAGAAATAAAGGAAGTGTTTTGCATCAACTTTATGACTTGTTATCAATGGTAACTAATATTTGTGTTGAACTTGAAATATCTTGGGAAACCCTTGTTAGAGAAGAAGAAATAGCAATATCTCATAGACAAAAAAGAAAATAGTAAATCCAAGAAAAATTGGAACCTTTAAAAGGTTCAATAACGATAAGTAAAAGTAAGAAACTATTTCTTTGTAAGGTTTATCAAAGTTGAAATTCAGAAATAAGTGAAACCCTTAACATGGGATACCAAGAATAATGAATAAATGAAATTCCAAATGAAGAAAAGGAAGAAAATAATATACAAAGAATCCAAGAAGACGGGCTAGAAACAACCCACTTAATATACATGGAGAAAAACACATATTTCCAACATTACCTCAAGGAGCATTGCCTGTTTTCTTAGGTGATGGGGTCATGGACCCAAGAAGACATATGGATCAGTTTTTTAGTGTTTGCGGTATACATTTGATCGAAAATGATGATGTCGTGGTTAGATTTTTTCTACAAACCCTATTAGGTCCATCTTATGAGTGGTATATTTATTTACCAACTCCATCAATTGGCTCATTTGATGATTTGGGAAACATGTTTATGACTATGTATGCACCTCCTATGCATATCATACTCTTCTCACTCAATTTACTCAAATTCATCTGAAGAAAGGAGAAATAATAATAGATTTCAATCTATGATTCTTTAAGACTTTAGACCAATTCTAGAAGAAAAACGCCCATATTCTCCTATTATATTTGGATGCTACAAGAATGCAATTCCAAAAATGTAAATTATGCAATTATATATTCAAAAATAAACAATTTACGCGAAGTCGTTAAAAAAGAAACAAAAATGGAAGAATTTATGATGGAGATCAATGTTGATCATGAGATCATTCTTGGGAAAGTACAAAGACAAATTAATACTCTTCCCATATCACATCAAGGACCATCTTCTTCAAGAAATATTGAAAATCGAGGAACTCGTAGAGGAATCCTCTAAGGGGTTCCCCCTAATGTCAAAAATGATCCATTGGTTGGTTCCTCAGGAAACAAAACAAAAAATAAAAATTTCTCAAATGAGAAAAACCATCAGACAGATGTTGAATGAAATCACTAGGCTAAAAAGAGTTGAAAATTTTTCCCCAACAAATCAAAATGCAAGACTCCCATTACAAGATCAAAGAGCAAGAAATCATAGGAATGAGAAACATAGACCAAGGGCACCAAGACTTTCAAATCCTAATTATTTTGTATTAGAAGAAGTCTTGGAAGAACAAAGCTTTGAAATTTTTTATCAAGAAGGAGATGTAACCCAAAATGAGGTTCTTGAATCTATACATATGGATGAAGGCACATCATATTTTTACATTTTTTATGAACAAGAAGATCCATATTATTAACAATATAATTTTGTCCAAACTAGAGCACATGTTAATAAATTCAAGACAAAGGAAGCACCTGAAAAAGAAAAGGTGAAAACAAATAATGAAGAACCAACAAAGAAGCAAGCAGTTGCTAGTTAGGCAAAAACTCTACTACAAATGAGTTATAATCTTATTGATGACTTAGAAAAACTCAGAATTACTCTTCGGAGTTTTCCCTTCATGGAGGTGGTGAAGATACCACAAAAAAGAGAAAATATTTTAAAAATACTTGATGATTCACAAACAAGAATAAAATTTGTTGGCATAAATACCAGGCAACAACAAAATGTCTCATCASTAAATCYAAGGGACAAAGTCCCACCTTTCTATGTATCCATAGAGAATCATGACTTTACATTACATAATTGTTTGGTTGATAGTGAAGCTACCAACAATATCATGCCTTTATCAGTCATGAAAGTGTTGGGAATGGGATGAAAAMATTATTAGGATATTAGGGAATGTATTTATGCCATAGACTCAAGAAAATTTCCATCATATGATGAAATAAAAGACTTGTGTGCATGGATAATTATAGTCCCTCATATCACCGCAGTTTTCACTATTATTGTTGTTGATTTACCTCTACATATGGAGTTGTGATAGGAAGGGATTGGTGTTAATTAATTGGATGTTACATTATAAATGATGGAAGTTGTATGATGTTTCCTAACAAATATGGAACAATGGTCAGGGTCCCTCGAGAAAGTAGAAATCATGTATCTTTCAAGAAAAAATAGAACGAAGTAGTGTAGAATTATATTGATGCAGGAATTCGAAATTATGTTTTCCTCAGCCAAGAAAAAATCATCCCTCCTAAACAAGATGAAGAAAATTATTTTCAGGGTTTCTCGAAGATGTTGTTTTATGGTGCTTGTTCTAAATCTGTAAATGGGGCAAGGATCATTTTTAAAATCCCTAAATATGGTATATGCCCACATGCCATTAGATTGGAGTTTCTATGTACTAATAACGAAGAATAATATGAGGTACTAATTCAAGTGATGATTCCCGTCCTTCATATGAAAGTTGAAAATTTGGTATTTACCTATGATTCAGAGTTGATTATCAATCACATCAGAAAGAAATACATAATTAAGAAAGAAAAAATTAAAACATTATGTGAAAAGAGTTTGTGGAATCATGGATTATTTCAACTCTTTCAATATATATTTTATTCCTAGAGAAAGGAATCAAAAGGAAGATTCATTAGCAGTGGCTGCATCTCTTTTCAATACAAAAAGATTCTCAGTGTCAAAGCAATTTTCATGTCAAGACGGTTTTTCGACCTTCAATACTAGAAAATTAAGAACATTTACAAGTCTTTGAAAATTATGAGCATGTTATAAATTTCTTCACTGATAATGAATCCATTATGTCTAATGATTCAGAAGAAGATCAAAATCTTCATAAGGAGGTGTATGATAAAAAGTTTAAACTTTCTTCCAAGAGTTGTATCAATTTGGAATCCATTTTTACAAGAGATGACCAAACAACGATTTCAGATCCACTCAAAGAACTATTTGTCAAAAAGGCTCAAGAAACACAAAAGATAAACATTACCACTCTTAATTCTCCAAAATATATAAATTTGGGTACCAGTTCGCTCTCCAAAATAGGCCAAAATTCAACAAGGTTTGAAAAAGTTACCATGACTTTCATTTGGCACACCCAATTTAGGTCAAACCTATGGAATTGCAGAGAAGACATTTTAGAGTACTATTGGTCAAAATTTTGGACTCAAAGGGGCCTAAATTTCAAACATACATCATAAGGAAGGTCATATAGGATGACAGACTCCAAACTTGGGTTTTCAAATGTATGTTCACTTAAAAATATCATAACTTTTGATTGGAATATCCAATTGAGCTGATTCAAAAGCCATTGGAAAGAGAAAACATAGAATATTATATTGGAATAATTATTATAACTATTTTAGATCATTATCCTTAGTATATTGAGGTTGGAAGTTGAGGATTGTGGTTAGACCTCAATTAAGAATCAATGGAAACACCTCATTTTTATGGAGATGAAGATAAATATGGTTTGATTCCTTCAAGGGAAAGTCTGATGCTTGGTGGTTAATTTTGGTTGTCGTGGCAGAGTGTTAATAATATAAAAAAACATCACATGGGAATTATTTGAAGAATTGTTCACAAAAAAATGGATCAATGGCTTAAAATTGGAAGCGATGCATAAAATTTAAAAGGATTTAGAAGAAACAAAAGAAGAGATAAATAAGAAGGGTGATGAGATATATAAGATAAAATCCCTTAATGAATCACTCATTAAGGAGGTTAAGAACCTAAATCAAGAAAATAGTAGCAAAGCAAAGTGGGAAAATGATGATTCAAGGGAAGAATCGAAAAGGAAAGATGAAGAGGTATGTAGATTATGAAACCATAATAAAAAACTATTGGATGAGGTTAAGAGATTGAAAGAGGTTAAGAAGTTAAGTTACACAATAACTCCTTAAATAATAGGATAACCTCCTCCACATAACCAAGTACATGCATACATCACAATTCACATGTCTCCAATAATGAATGCATGATCTCTATAAATACCTATTCACACTTGCACATGAGGCCCCTTTACTATTAGGCTGACCCTGTTACATATATATTTTCATATTACATATATATTTATATATATATGTAATAGGGTTGGCCTAGTAGTAAAGGGGTCTCATGTGCAAGTGTGAATAGGTATATATAGAGATCATGTATTCATTATTGGAGACATGTGAATTGTGAAGTATGAATGTATTTGGTTATGTGGAGGAGGCTCTTCTATTCTTTAAGGAGTTATTGTGTAACTTAAATATATTAGAGTTGTGCTCCACACTCACATTTTGTACATGGTGTGTACTTATATTATCTTATGATACCTATATGATCTCTATATATGATGAATACATGATATCTATATATAGATATTCACACTTGCACATGAAGCCCCTTTACTATTAGGTCGACCCTATTACGTATATCTTTACATATTACATATATTTACATATATATATAATAGGGTCTACCTAATAGTAAAGAGGTCTCGTGTGAAAATGTGAATAGGTATATATAGAGATCATGTATTCATTATTGGAGACATTTGAATTGTGCAGTATGAATGTATTTGGTTATGTGAAGGAGTTTATCCTATTCTTTAAGGAGTTATTGTGTAACTTATATATTTTGGACCTGTGCTCCACACTCACATTTTGTACATGGTGTGTACTTATTTTATTTTATGTCTCCAATAATGAGCCTCCTCCGTGTAAGAAGGATTATCAAATATACATGGGCCTAAATATAAATTCGAGTTGTACTTTTGTTCTCTCTCCTCCACATAACCAAGTACATTAATACATCACAATTCACATGTCTCCAATAATGAATACATGATATCTATATATACCTATTCACACTTGCACATCAAGTCCCTTTACTATTAGGTCGACCCTATTACATATATATTTATATATTACATATATGTTTACATATATATGCAATAGGATCGGCATAATAATAAAGGGGCCTCATGTGCAAGTGTGAATAGGTATATAGAGAGATCATGTATTCATTATTGGAGACATGTGAATTGTGAAGTATGAATGTATTTGGTTATGTGGAGGAGGCTCTCCTATTCTTTAAGGAGTTATTGTGTAACTTATATATATTGGAGTTGTGCTCCACACTCACATTATGTACATGGTGTGTACTTTTGTTCTCTTATGATATACTCTAATATGCATATATTATATGATACCAAATGTAATGATCCAGATGCTTAAAAATATTATAACAAAATATAAGTACACACCACGTACAGAATGTGAACGTGGAGCACAAATCCAAGATAGATAAGTTACACAATAACTCCTTAAATAATAGGAGAACCTCCTCCACATAACCAAGTACATTCATACATCACAATTCACATGTCTCCAATAATGAATACATGATCTCTATACATACTTATTCACACTTGCACATGAGGCCCCTTTACTATTAGGAATGTCTGGGAATCCAATTCCCTGCAATTCTCTCACCTGGAGAGAATGCATATGGGCCTGAAAACCCGCCTCTTCAACTTAACAATTCCTTTTTGGCACTCTTTATCATAATCCTACGCTCTCTCTGGTACAGGTATAGGTACGGTAATGGCAACATGAAATTCTCGATGATGGAAACGAGGTGAGGTGGGTGAATAACGATAGCCTCGCAGACCCCCCTTACCCCTCTGAAGGGCTGCTCAACCTCCCGGTCTAGGATCGTTCAATTCACTGAACCGAATGGTTCGTCGGGCTCCTAATGGAACCAAGCTAACTTGACACAGGCCCTTTCACCTTCTCGGCGCAGGTTGTGTGGCACCCGCGGACCCTCTCCTTAGCGCTTTTCAAATCTTAACGCCAACGGATGCTAGCTCTCCATGCTAGGCTCCTTCCTTGATGTGACCACAGACTATGACCATGGCCTAGATCCCTAAGCAACCCTGTGCTTTGGGACTTTCACAAATTGCTTGCACCCCTTTCCCTGATTCCTGAATCGAAAATTTCTCTAGGACCAAATCTACGGTCCACGTTCTTCTTGTGATCGAAAATTGAGATCGAATCGCGATTTCGGACTTTGTGAGTCCTCTCTTCTCCCAATTCTACTGCTCCCAATTTGTGAATCAGCGAAGTGTTGATTTCTCTCCACGCGTCCTATCCCAATGGACGGCCAAGATTGCTTTGGCTCTCGGCTCTTCAGGTATTCTCTCCTTGAATTTTCTCTGAAGGGTTCTTCCTCCGAAATACGTGGGTCTCTACCACGTGCCTTCCCAGCACCACGACTAGGATCAATTCACTTTTTGTGACTCTTTGAAGATCTGTGTTTGCCTTGGAAAACCTCCCGAAGTTCCTGCTCCCGAACCTCTCGATCTTCTGCCACCTGTCTCCTCCGACGATGGACGATTTCACGGTCTTCGGGACTTCGGTAAGTCCTCAACCACTTTGCACACTTAACACAAATTCCTATTTCAAGACTTAGGCTATTCTCGAACTCCTTCTGCACTCCTTTCAAGGCTCTACGTAGACTCTTTTGTGACTTTGCACRGCTTGAAAACCTTCATGGTTCCTCGTTCCTCTATGTCCTTCAATGAAATTTCTTGTGCCCTCCTGGCAGCTTCTCTCTCTTCCTCCTGAGATTGTAAGATGAAMTTACGGTGTCCTTGGTGCACTCCTTGTGCTTGTCTAAGATTTTCGATGGCYTCTCCCTTTGCCTATCTGAGCATCTTAAGGCATCTCCTTTCCTTTTTCGATGCACTCTTGCAAAGCCTTCCTTCCTTAGAGTGTTCAAAAACCCTGGGGTTCTCTTAAGGATTCCAACACTTCCAATGTGTTTCTCTTGTATGATATCGTACTTGCTCTATGCCCTCCTAGAAAATCATTTCAGATCTTTCAGTAACTCTAGATTGTAGTTCCTCCTAAATAGTATTTCTTTCCAAGGTACCCAACCACCTTGAAATTTCCTCCCAAGTCTGTGAATTATCCTGGTATGCCCTCTTGGTAGTTTCTCTTCTAGATCCACTAAGGTTAGACACGCATTCCTTGTGTCGGCTCACAGATTTTCCACACTCTATTGCGCACTCCTTGCACTTAGCCTAGAGAACCAGACTTAATCCAACACACTTATAGATAGAAAATTGTATCTCTATCCCTGCAGACTATTTCTAACATTCATCTACAACTCAAATGCATACAAATGATATTCATAACACAACATCCATTACACGGAAATTGATAACAGGAAAAACTATCATTTTCTATTAATGGCAGAATATCAAATTACAAATAATTGAGTTTGGACTGTGACTGATTCTCGACCCTCATCAACCTCTCCAACTTGGCTTACAATTATTTTGCATCAAACTCCAACAGCCTCTATCAAGCATACAATACAAAGATTTATACAAGAGGGGCTCGACAAGATTCCCTGCAAGCTACGCTAGTGATGTCAAATAACGATTCAAAACACATGTCTCATGGGAAAATTACAATGATGGAAATCTGCTCCAAATCGGATGCAGATCCCTCCTACCGTCAACCACTTAATGGAGACCTTATCTCCATCTCATGTGAAGGCACAACTTGGCTCTTCCAACCTGTCAGCATTAATTTCCTTGATCACACCTTAGATTCTCGAAGTTAAAATGAGAGGGTGACGTCTCTCCCTTCCTTGAATGTGCACCATGCATGTAAATTGACTGGCGCGTGCTGAGGTGGATTGATGCTCCTGCATCATACTCCACGGCTACGAATATCATGAGCTCCTACTCATGATATTTCCATCTTCGTTGAAATCCTTCTAGATCCAAAACTTTTTCCTGGAGTTGTCTTTCTTCTCCTCTGCTTCACTATTGCTGCTGCATCATCCCCACTGCTCGTGCAGGTTTCCTTTTATCCAACTTCTCCTTGTTGACCACTTCCTCTTCCGACCCTAACATTAGATTTCTTATCTCTTCAACCACCTCGTCCAGCTGCTCCATCGGCTGGTTTTCCTGTTGTAGACTAGCTTGCTACACTTCTTCCTTGCCAATGGGTAAATCACATTGATCTTCCAAGTTATTTTCTTCATCTCTTACGGCCTTAGTTTTCCACATTTTTGCAGCCTCCACTCCTACAGACTTCTCATCACTGGGCTTCTGCTCAGCTTCTCCTTCTGACATATTGACTCCTTTCAGTTCTTCAGTTGGTTCCATTCCAGCTTCCTCCAGCTGCAATTCATGTTGGTGTGTCTCCTCTAGCATGGTTATCTTATGGCAACCACCTCCTGGTTCTAGACTGTCTAACCAATCCTCCAGTGCCTTTAACTCCAATTCCCATTGGGTGAGTAATCTAACTGGGCATTCTCCTTTTGTTGGGACAGACTTCAGTATCTTCTCCTCATCCATGACAATCTCAGTTTTTTGTCCTTCTATCGCATCTGCAACATCTGTGCTAACCTCTCCTCAGTCGCTTGGTAGGAATATCCTGACTCCTCCAATGATCAGAATAGTCCTCTTATCCTTCTCCTGGACAGTGGAAGTTGTTAACTTCTCATCATCTTCATTCACACGGTCCACATTTCCACGTGAATCTCCATCTGAGTGAGGTCTTTCTTCTGCCTCCTCCTCGTCTGTCAACATCCTCTGACGCAAAATCTCATCTGAGCTCATCTATCCTCCCTTGCCCATTTGGAAATTTGGGATGTCTCCTTTTCCCTCCTGGTAGTTTACGAGATCCATTGATCCCTTCTCATTTCCCACCTAGAAACCTACGAGACCTCTTCTAGATCTCTTTCTCTCGTCACTGATATTTTCAGCATACCTCGGCCACCTTTTTAAAACATGTTTCTTCCCTCTGGCCAACAGCTTGCGAATATGCCATTTAGCTATCCTCTTCAAAGGCCATTCATACCTCTAGCGCACCTTTTCCTCCTGCTGCATCTGAAATGCTAGATTCTCCATTTTTGCTCGGATTTCACTGAGCTCCTTGTCCATCTCCTCTTTGCTTCTTTGTGAATAGACTTCTCCTCAGTCGTGCTTATAAATCTCAAAGACCATCTTTCTTCACCTACATCCCACCTGGTTGTTTATCATCTGTTACACACCTTGAAACAACTTCAACAGAGTATCATACTCTGTATCCCTTGCCTACAGAAATCGATCATGCATTATCTCTTATACCACTTCTGGTATCAGAGTATCTTCCTTTATCTCCTTCTTTCCACCTGAGAATAAAATCATCTTTGATACCACTTCTAGCACAGAACCCCCTTCCCCCTCCGAATGGTTGCTCGACCTCCCAGTCGAGGATCATTCAAGTCACCGAACCAAATGGTTCATCGGGATCCTAATGAAACCAAGTTAACTTGACACAAGCCCTTTCACCTTCTCGGCACAAGTTGTGTGGCACCCGCGAACCCTCTCCTTAGCTATTTTCAAATATTAATGCCAACGGACGCTATCTCTCTATGCTAGGCTCCCTCCTTGATGTGACCACGGACTACAATCATGGGCTAGCTCCCTTCATGACCCCATGCTTCGAGAATTTCATGAATTTCTTACACCCCTTTCCCTGATTCCCGAATCGGCGATTTCTCCAAGGCCAAATCTACGGTCCACGTTCTTCTTGCGATCGACGGTTCAGATCGAATCGCGAGTTCAGACTTCACGAGTCCTGTCTTCTCCCAATTTTGCTTCTCCTGATTTGTGAATCAGCGAAGTGATGATTTCTCGCCACGCATCCTATCCCAATGGACGGTCAAGATTGCTTCGACTCTCGGCTCTTTGGGTATTCTCTCCTTGACTTTTCTCCGAAGGGTTATTTCTCTGAAATACGTGGGTCTCTGCCACGTGTCTTCCTAGCACCATGACTAGGATCAATTCTCTCTTCGCGGCTCTGCGAAGATTTGTGTTGCCCTTGGAAAACCTCCCAAAGTTCTTTCTCCCGAACCTCTCGATCTTCTGCCACCTATCTCCTCCGACAATGGATGATTTCACGGTCTTCATGACTTTGGTAAGTCCTCGACCACTTTGCACACTTAGCAGAAATTCCTCTTTCGAGACTTAGGCTATTCTCGAACTCCTTYTGCACTCCTTGCAAGGCTYTGCGYAGACTCTTATGCGACTTTGATCCACTTTAAAACCTTCATGGTYCCCCATTTCTCTATGTCCTTCAATGAATTTTCCCATGCCCTCCTGGCAGCTTCTTGCTCTTCCTCTTGATCTTGTAAGATTAACTTACAGTCTCCTTGGCGCACTCCTTGTGCTCAGCTAAGATTTTTGACGACTTCTCCCTTCACCTATCTGAGCATCTTAAGGCATCTCCTTTCCTTTGTCTATGCACTCTTGAAAAGCCTTCCTTCCTTAGAGTGTTCAACAACCCTGGGGTTCTATTAAGGATTCCAACACTTCCAATTGTGTTTCTCTTGTATGCTCTCGTACTTGCTCTATTCCCTCCTGGAAAATCATTTTAGAGTGTTCAGTAACTATGGACTGTGGTTCCTCCTACATGGTATTTATTTCCAAGGTACCCAACCACCTTGAAATTTCCTCCAAAGTCTGTGAATTATCCTGGTATGCCCTCCTGACAGTTTCTCTTTTGGCTCCACTGAGGTCAGGCACGCATTCCTTGCGTCGGCTCACAGAGTTTCCACACTCTGTCGCGCACTCCTTGCACTTATCCTAGAGAACCAGACTTAATCCAACACACTTACAGATAGAAAATTGTATCTCTATCCCTGCAGGCTATTTCTAACATTCATCTACAACTCAAATGCATACAAATGATATTCATAACACAACATCCATTACACAGAAATTGATAACAGGAAAAACTGTCATTTTCTATTAATGGCGGAATATCAAATTACAAATAATTGAGTCTGGACTGAGACTGAGTCTTGACCCCAATCAACCTCTCCAACTTGGCTTACAATGATTTTTCATCAAACTCCAGCAGCCTCTATCAGGCATACAATACAAATATTTATACAAGAGGGGCTCGATGAGATTCCCTCCAAGCTACGCTATTGGTGTCAAATCACCATTCAAAATGCCTGTCTGATGGGAAAATTACAATGATTGAAATCTGATCCAAATCAGACGCAGATCCCTCCTACCTTCAACCACTTAATGGTGACCTTATCTCCAATTCGTGCGAAGGAACAACTTGGCTCTTCCAACTTGTCGGCATTAATTTCCTTGATCACACCTTAGATTCTGGAAGGCAAAATGAGAGGGCGGCACCTCTCCCTTCCTTGAATGTGCACCATACATCTAAATTGATTGACGCATGATGAGGTGGAGCGATGCTCCTGCATCAGATAGAATGGTGGATGAATGAGCTAAAGTCCCAAAAACTTATTTGTGTGTTCCCAACTTGACACTTGTCATGTTGGAAACTACATGAGCCACACATGGGTTCCCTCACATGGTGATATGTTTCCTCATAGGGACATAGGATAACATGCATTATCCCCTACTTTAGACTTTAACTTTAGGAATATTGATAAAATATTCTTTTTTGGCTTAATCCCCTTTTCTAGACTCTTAGCCCCCCTTTCCATTCTAGTGGAGTTTATCCCCCATAATCTTCTTGTCAGGATGGTCTGCATGTAGTCGTGTTTTCTTTCATTACTTTCAAGTGAAAATACACAATACAAAACAGGCTCTTTCTCCAAAAGAGGTTCCTAGCTCACAAACATATATGCATACTTGTAATTACATTTCAACTGGGATACAGCTTCGGGGCATTACAACTTATTCTAGGAGAAAGAACCTGGATCCCGTAAATATTATCAAAAGAATATTCCCGTATGTCTTAGCTTGCACACCTGAAAGTGTGATACCTCCATAATACAATCACGCTACTCCCTCCAACTCTAAATTGACCGACAAACTAAATATCAACCAACCCAAATACCCTCCCACTACCATTGTACCAAATATGCAATGGCTTTCCAAGCTAACCAAATGCTCATGAAGATAAGAAAACGCATAACCTAAAAGAGATGGAGAGTGGAAATATGTCACATAAATCAAATGCCTCTTGAACTCTACCAATGTCCTATACTAAAAGCACCTTGTGATTGAATAGATCTTGAAGATGTACTTATGGTTGAAGTATGGTGTCGAGCGAGGTCTTTGATATGTTAGTATTGAACTACAATGATTTGTTAGACACCACTGCAAACCTTGGTCTCCAACTTTGAGGTAACATGATTATCTAAATTAAACTACCATTAAATTGTTGTAACCAATGCTTATTATTAGTTAGTGAATATTATTATCTAAATTAAACTACCATTAAATTGTTGTAGCTAATGCTTACTATTAGTTATTGTTATTCGATATTATTATCCTCGCACTTTCTAGTATTTATTATATATTTGTTTTATATTAAATGGAATTGGGAAAGAAAAAATATAAAGGAGGAAAGGAAAACTTAAAAGTGATTATAAAAAGAGGAAAGTAAGTACATCAAAGTTTGAGGAAGACATTAAGCAAGATGAAGAGAAAACAATAACACACATACAGATATAATTAAAGTTTCTATAAAAACAAGGAAAATAAGCCCATCAAAACATATTTCAAGAATGAAATGGAGAAGCGTGAAGAAAGAACAAACAAAAATACATGAGTCATGACTCCCAATGAAAAAATGCATATTGAGAAAAATGAACAGAATTGTCTCTTTTTCACATTCGTTGTAAAAAAAAATGAGTAGTATGTCATAAGGAATTTACATGGCTAATAAAAGAAGGGTTTTAAAATGTAGAAGAGATTTAATGTCAAGTGTTCATTTCAAAGTTGATAAGATCTACATGTTTTTTCATATCTATTTGAATAGTGGGGTTCTAAGACAAGTGATCACAAATGGAGTTGGATTTAGAAGTATTTGATTATTTCTTCTGAAATTGAGTATCCCTTTAATAAAAAGAGTAGCAGAGTTGATGAATTTAGAATTAGTTAAATATAGCTTGTTGGCTCAATGAAAATGGGATGTTTTCATTTCCCTTGGGAGGGTTAAGTTCCCCTAATTGACATGTTTTTCCTTTGTAGGTTAGTTTGTTCCTACAAGGGGCCATTGTTCAGTGAAAGTGATATGTAAATTGTCGGGGATATTCCATTGGAACATTTCTTCACAAAAAATCTAATAAAATACTGAAATCTTCACTATGAAGGTTAATTTCCTTTAGATCTCCAGAATCTTTAGTTACTGATAAAATAGATAAAGTAAAGAAAATACAGAACAATAAAACACATTCACACCA
>SNQJ01S0018671.1:131663-148384 GCA_010110895.2 Picea sitchensis
GTGTTATTGTGGTGAATGTTCTAGTTATATTGTTGTTATTCTGCCATTACTAGCATTTTATTCTTGTTCTGCATACATTTTATATTTGGTATATTACAAAGTCCCACCTTTCTACGTATCCATAGAGAATCATGGCTTTACATTACATAATTGTTTGGTTGATAGTGAAGCTACCAACAATATCATGCCTTTATCAGTTATGAAAGTGTTGGGAATGGGATGCAAAAATTATTATGATATTAGCGAATGTATTTATGCCAGACTCAAGAAAATTTCCAGTATATGATGAAATAAAAGACTTGTGTGCATGGATAACTATAGCCCCTCATATCAACACAGTTTTCACTATTATTGTTGTTGATTTACCTCCTGCATATGGTGTTGTGTTAGGAAGGGATTGGTGTTAATTAATTGGACGTTACATTATAAATGATGGAAGTTGTATGGTGTTTCCTAACAAATATGGAACAATGGTCAGGGTCCCTCGAGAAAGTAGAAATCATGTATCTTTCAAGAAAAAAGAGAACGAAGTAGTGCGGAATTATATTGATGCGGGAATTGGAAATTATGTTTTCCTCAGCCAAGAAAAAATCATCCCTCCTAAACAAGATGAAGAAAATTATTTTCAGGGTTTTTGGAAGATGTTGTTTTATGGTTCTTGTTCTAAATCTGTAAATGGCGCAAGGATCATTTTTAAAATCCCTAAATATGGTATATTCCCACATGCCATTAGATTGGAGTTTGTATGTACTAATAACGAAGAATAATATGAGGTACTAATTCAAGTGATGATTCTCTCCCTTCGTATGAAAGTTGAAAATCTGGTATTTACCTGTGATTTATAGTTGATTATCAATCACATCAGAAAGAAATACATAATTAAGAAGGAAAAAGTTAAAACATTATGTGAAAAGAGTTTGTGGAATCATGGATTATTTCAACTTTTTCAATATATCTTTAATTCCTAGAGAAAGGAATCAAAAGGAAGATTCATTAGCAGTGGCCGCATCTCTTTTCAATACAAAAATATTCTCAGTGTCAAAGCAATTTTCATATCAAGACGGTTTTTCGACCTTCAATACTAGAAAATTAAGAGCATTTACAAGTCTTTGAAAATTATGAGCATGTTATAAATTTTGTCACTAATAATGACTCCATTATGTCTAATGATTCGGAAGAAGATCAAAATCTTCATAAGGAGGTGTATGATAAAAAAATTAAACTTACTCCCAAGAGTTGTGTCAATTTGGAATCCATTTTTACAAGAGATGACCAAACAAACATTTCAGATCCACTTGAATAACTATTTGTCAAAAAGGTTCAAGAAACAAAAAAGATAAACATTACCACTCTTGATTCTCCAAAATATATAAATTTGGGTACCAGTTCGCTCTCCAAAATAGGCCAAAATTCAACAAGGTCTGAGAAAGTCACCATGACTTTCATTTGGCACACCCAATTTAGGTCAAACCTATGGAATTGTATAGAAGACATTTTAGAGTACTATTGGTTGAAATTTCAAACTCAAAGGGACCTAAATTTCAAACATACATCATAAGGAAGGTCATATACAATGACAGACTCCAAACTCGGGTTTTCAAATGTATGTTCACTTAAAACTATCATAACTTTTGATTGGAATGTCCAATTGAGTTGATTCAAAATCCATTAGAAAGAGAAACCATAGAATATTATATTGGAATAATTATTATAACTAGTTTATATCATTATCATTAGTATATTGAGGTTGGAAGTTGAGGATTGTGGTTAGACCTCAATTAAGTATCAATGGAAACACCTCATTTTTATGGAGATGAAGATAAATATGGTCTGAATCCTTCAAGGGCAAGTTTGATGCTTGATGGTTAATATTGGTTGTGGTGGAAGAGTGTTAATAATAGAAAAACATCACATGGGAATTATTTGAAGAATTGTTCTCAAAAAAATGGATCAATGACTTAAAATTGGAAGCGATGAATAAAATTTAAAAGGAGTGAGAAGAAGCAAAAGAAGAGATAAATAAGAAGGGTGATGAGATATCTAAGATACAATCATTTAATGAATCACTTATTAAGGAGGATAAGAACCTAAATCAAGAAAATATTAACAAAACAAAGTGCAAAAATGATAATTCAAGGGAAGAATTGAAAAGGAAAGATGAAGAGGTATGTAGATTATGAAACCATAATAAAAAACTATTGGATGAGGTTAAGAGATTGAAACAGGTTAAGTTACACAATAACTCCTTAAATAATAGGAGAACCTCCTCCACATAACCAAGTACATTCATACATCACAATTCACATGTCTCCAATAATGAATACATGATCTCTATAAATACATATTCACACTTGCATATGAGGCCCCTTTACTATTAGGCCGACCCTGTTACATTTATATTTTCATATTACATATATATTTATATGTATATGTAATATGGTTGGCCTAGTAGTAAAGGGGCCTCATGTGCAAGTGTGAATAGGTATATATAGAGATCATGTATTCATTATTGGAGACATGTGAATTATATAAATATATATGTAATATGAAAATATAAATGTAACAGGGTCGGCCTAATAGTAAAGGGGCCTCATGTGCAAGTGTGAATAGGTATATATAGATATCATGTATTCATTATTGGAGACATGTGAATTGTGAAGTATGAATGTATTTGGTTATGTGGAGGAGGCTATCTTATTCTTTAAGGAGTTATTGTGTAACTTATATATGTTAGAGTTGTGCTCCACACTCACATTCTGTACATGGTGTGTACTTATATTCTATTATGATTCCTATATGATCTCTATATATGATGAATACATGATATCTATATATACCTATTCACACTTACACATGAGGACCCTTTACTATTAGGCCGACCATATTACATATATCTTTACATATTACATATATTTACATATATATGTAATAGGTTTTGTCTAATAGTAAAGGGGTATCATGTGCAAATGTGAATAGGTATATATAGAGATCATGTATTTATTATTGGAGACATGTGTATTGTGCAGTATAAATGTATTTGGTTATGTGAAGGAGTTTATCGTATTAAAGATAAATGTATTTGGTTATGTGAAGGAGTTTATCATATTCTTTTTAAGGAGTTATTGTGTAATTAATATCTCTTATCTATCTTTGAGTTGTGCTCCACACTCACATTTTATACATGGTGTGTACTTATGTTATTTTAATGTCTCTAATAATGAACCTCCTCCATGTAAGAAGGATTATCAAATATACATGGACCTAAATATAAATTCGAGTTGTACTTTTGTTCTCTCTCCTCCACATAACCAAATACATTAATATTATCACACCACATGTCTCCAATAACAATACATGATCCCTATATATACCTATTCACACTTGCACATGAGGTCTCTTTCCTATTATTAGGTCTGTAGACCCCCTATTACATATATCATTTAATATTAGGTCATCAACCCCTATTACATATATATATTTACATATATATGTATATAGTCACTTAATAGGAGAAGCATTAAGTTGTATATAGAGAGATCATGTATTCATTATTGACATGTGGACATGGCATAAAATGTATTTGGTTATGTGGAGGAGGTACTCCCATTCTTTAAGGAGTTATTGTAACTTATATATATATATATATATATATATATATATATATATATATATATATATATATATTGAGTTGTGCTCCACTCTCATTTTGTACATGGTGTGTACTTTGTTATTTTATGATATCTTAATATGCAAGCAGATACCAAAATGTAATGATTCAAAGAACAGCAAAGAAAATATATAATTCATGTACTTAATGTGACCGTGGAGCACAAATCCAAGATATAGATAAGTTACAAAATAACCTCTTAAATAATAGGAGACACTCTCCTCCACATAACCAAGTACATTCATACATCACACCACATTTATCCACTAACAATGAATTATACATGATCTCTATATATACTTATTTACACACTACACATGAGGCCCTTTACTATTAGGGAATCTTTGGGAATTTCAATTCTCTCACCCTCGAGAGAATGCACACACAGGCTCCATAACTCACCTCTTCAACATAACAATTCCTTTTTTGCGCTCTTCAGCATAATCCTACACTCTCCCTAGTACATGTGTATAGGTACAAAAGAAGGACAAAGATGAAAGTCTCGAAGGACTTGAAACGATGTGAGGTGGATGAATAATGATAGAATGGTGGATGAATGAGTTGAAGTCCCCAAAAGTTCCAAATCTGACATGTGTCATGTTGGAAAACTACATGAGCCACACACATGGGTTCCCCACATGGTGATATGTTTCCACTTAGGAACTTAGGATAAATACAGATCCCCTACTCTTTAGACTTTAACTTTAGGAATATTGATAAATATTCAGTTTTGTCTTAAGCCCCTTTTCTAGACTCTCAACCCCCCCTTTGCCATTCTAGTGGACTTTATCCCCTTTACTCTTCTTTCCTCGGATGGTCTGTATGAAGCCATGTTTTCTTCATTAATTCAAGTGAAAATTACAAAATACAAAAACAGGCTCTTTCACCAAAAGAGGTTCTTGGCTCACTAATATATACGCATACTTGTAATTACATTTCAACTGGGGTCCAGCTTAGGGGTATTACAACTTCTAGGAGAAAAAACATGGATCCCATAGTTCTCATCAAAAGAATATTCCCTTATGTCTCAGCTTGCACACCTGAAAGTGTGATACCTCCATAATACAATCACCCTACTAGTCCCTCCAACTCTAAATTGACCGACAAGCTAAATATCAACCAACCCAACTACCCTCCCACTACCATTGTACCAAATATGCAATGGATTTCCAAGCTAACCAAATGCTCATGAAGATAAGAAAATGCATAACCCAAAAGAGATGGAGAGTGGAAATATGTCACATAAAGAAAATGCCTCTTGAACTCTACCAATGTCCTACACTAAAAGCACCTTGTGATTGAATAGATCTTGAAGATGTACTTGTGGTTGAAGTATGGTGTCGAGTGAGGTCTTTTATATGTTAGTATTGAACTACAATGATTTGTTAGACACCACTGCAAACCTTGGTCTACAACTTTGAGGTAACACATGACTATCTAAATTAAATACCATTAAATTGTTGTAACCAATGCTTATTATTAGTTAGTGAATATTATTATCTAAATTAAACTACCATTAAATTGTTGTAGCTAATGCTTACTATTAGTTATTGGATATTATTATCCTCATACTTTCTAGTATTTATTACATATTTGTTTTATCTTAAATGGATTTGGGAAAAAATATATAAAAAAGGAGAAAAGGGAAAAATTAAAAGTGATTATGAAAAAAAGGAAAGTAAGTACATCAAAGTTTGAGGAAGACATTAAGAAAGATGAAGAGAAAACAATAACACACATATAGATATAATTAAAGTGTATAAAAAAGAGGAAAATAAGCACATCAAAACATATTTCAAGAAAGAAATGGAGAAGGGTGAAGAAAGAACAAACAAAAAGACATGACTCCCAATGTGACAAAATGTATATTGAGAAAAATGAACAAAATTGTATCTTTAAAGTGTCTGTAAAAAAAAAATGAGTAGTATGTCATAAGGAATTTACATGGCTAATAAAACAAGGGTTTTAAACTGTAGAAGAGATTTAATGTCAAGTGTTCATTTCAAAGTTGATAAGATCTACATATTTTTTCATATCTATTTGAATAGTGGGGTTCTAAGACAAGTGATCACAAATGGAGTTGGATTTAGAAGTATTTCATTATTTTTTAAATTGGCATCCCTTTAATAAAAAGAGTAACATAGTTTATGAATTTAGAATTAGTTAAATATAGCTTGTTGGGTCAATGAAAATGGGATGTTGTTATTTCTCTCGGGAGGGTTAAGTTCCCCTAATTGACATGTTTTTCCTTTGTAGGTTAGTGTGCTCCTACAAGGGGCCATTGTTCAGTGAAAGTGATATCTAAATTGTCGGGATATCCTATTGGAATAGTTCTCACAACAAATCTAATAAAATACCAAATCTTCACTTTGCTAGAACGTTATTTCCTTTTTAGATCTCCTGCTGTAATCTTAGTTACCGATAAAATAGATCAAGAAAATAGAAAACACAAAACACATTCACGCCATCCACAAATAAACACAAGATATGACCTCGAAAACACAATATGGGAGAAAACTCAAATAGAAGGTGATGTTTGCTCTCTTTTCTCTAGTATAGAAATGATGTGAGTACAAAGAAAGAGGAACTATTTGTGGAGTTGTCTTTGAACTGTGGTACGTGCTGCCCGCTATAGATCTCCCCTCTTTACATGCTCACAAAATACCACTCTCAGATATTCTACTCAAGCAAGGAAAAAAAAAATACAATGAAAATAATGGAACCCCCTTCTCCTCCTAAGGACTGTTTTAACATATCCCATAGCCATCTCCAGGTTTTTAACTTCCTCAACCACCTGTGATAAGGTTTTGTACCTTCTAGAATGTTCTTAGAAAATCCACTACGCATAGCCTCACATGTCTAAGTAATGGAGGTTGATGTGAAATCCACTCGCACCATGGTCAATGTAATATGGTCAACTCTATGTAGAGGTTGTAAATTTCTCATACGAACTTTGATTGACATATGGTTTGCGGTGTTGGAGAGGTATCAATGTGTAGAATTTAGAATATTCCTATATATACGTAGGGTTTTGGCCAAAAAGGTTGTTTGATGCCTCAAAATGGCTTCGAAGATTTCTAACTGTTTTTTGGACCCAAATTTGGGACCTCACATTTAAATGGCCCTACAAGATGATTCTTACAATTTTTCCACCCAAAACGTAGTGAGATAGATGAAAAAATGTAATGATCCACCTAGATCATATCATTTAGGGTAGATTTTGCTCCCCAAAATCTTTAATTTAATAAGGTGAGAGGAAATTCTCTACCTTCAGAGTACCAAGTTTTTTCAGCAGTTTTCCTTTCAACCCAATCTGCCAAAGGTCAAGTTTCCCTTGTCTTTGTAGTTCTGATTTCTTCTACAAAATTGTGTCTTTTTCCAAGACTCCGCTGAGCATCTTGTGCTAAATCCTCTATGGAAGGTGGTAGGACTTTCCTCCTCCACCTCCTCCTCCTCCTCTGATCCAACATGAGGGGCTCATAGAGTTTGAGATTCTCCACATTCACCAGGTAGAGTAAATGTGCTTGTATGGGGGTAGACTGAGTATGTAGGCATTGTCTCCCACCTTTTCCAACACCTCCAAAGGAACATACCGTAGAACCTTGATCTTCTTATCGAGACCCTGTAGTCTTTCCTTCCTATTCACCACAGGTCTGCCTCCCACTCTAAATGTTTTCTTTGTTCTATGTTGTTCATGTCTATCCTTGTACTTTTTCCATGACTTATTCAATGTCTCTTGTACTTGCAAATGCATCTACCTGATCTTATGAACATTTTTTTTATGATTTTAATACATCTCATGTGAGGACCTCCCTTCCTCCTTGTTGTTCATATACAACATCTAAGGTGAAGGTGGAAAATTCCAAAGTAAGTTCTTCAAAGGTGACTTACCAGTAGAAGTGTGGGTTGCTTTGTTATAAGAGTGTTGTATATAGATCACTCTTATCCCAAGTCTTTGATGTTTCTGATTGAACCCCTCAAAACCTGAACTGACTACTGTCACTTCCATTTGTTCATGTGGTGGATGCATCAATCTAGATCTCTTCAAATTACTTTCCATATTCTCCCACAATGTAGTCCAAAATGCACTAAGAAATTCGGTATCCCTATCCTCAGATGATGTCTTGGTATCCTAAAGTGCACCCACTTGTTCATAAAGAACTTAATTGATGCTTCTTGTCCATTGATGGTATTTTTACAAGGCATCAAATGTACATTTTGTTGAACTCGCCAACTATTGCAATTAGATGTCATGTCCCTTCCTAGTTGTTGGTAAACCTCCTACAAAATCAATGGAAATGTTTTCCCATGGTCAAGTGGGTATATGTAAGGTATGGTATAGACCTTGATTTATATTACTAATCTTGTTTTTACAACAAAGTATGCATCCTCTATATATCGTGATACATCTTCTTACATTCTATTCCAATACACATACCTATGTAAGTTGGTGGTTGAGCTGCCTTCCAACACCAAAATGTCTTGCAACCTTTGACGTGCGAGCCTCTTTGATAAGATACAATCATTCAATCTTTAGGAGCACAACGATTTTCAGTTTTGTATAGTAACCCATTATGGAAATGATATTCATCCTTGTTGTCACCTTCTTCTATATGAATTAGGCCATGTAGTTGTTAAAACACCTCTTTGAATTCTCATCTCTTTGTGTATGTTTCATTTGTATACATCATGGGTAAAAGGTCTCATGTGCATCAAAGTTCCCAAAATTGTAATCTTGGATATGTAAGTGTATATGAAAGCATGTCTGCCAACTTAACTTTTATACCCTTATTATACCTCTTTTATGACCAAATGAAATTGTTGTAAAAACCCCATCCACTTTCAATGTTTGGTTTGTTGTAGCTACTTCTAAATTTACAAATACGGCAGTGGTTGGTGATATTTGTGGATGATGGTATCCTTACCTATCATATATTGTTTCCACTTTTTGACAGATTGTACCAAGGCATAGAGCTCCTTGTCGAGGTAGGTGGGTAGCAAGGAAGTTGAGAATCGCCCCACGAAATACTTCATAATGATAGCAGAGATGGGTTCTCCTCCCCAAGATCAATACTCTCCCATGGGCATACCCACTTGCCATATTTCTCTCCACTTCAAAGGATTCCCCTGCGTTTGTAGTGAGCATTGGTGCTTGATTGGTCTTTCTTTTCAGCTCATCAAGGACCCTATGTTGATTCTTTCCCCATCGAAACTCTTACCATTGGTTGCTACAGGATGGAGTAACCATCACTTAAAAATGAAGCTATGAACTTCCATACAAGTATTGTGTCACTTCCAACAAACTCTTTAACTTTTAGTGAAATTCTAGGAACTGGCATTTCATGATGGCCTCCATCTTTGTGGGATCTATCTTGATCCTCAACCGAATATATACACCCCAAATACACCACAAAACGTTGAGAAAACTCACATTTTGAGATTAGCCAACAATCGGGTAAGTGTTTTTTCGTGAGTCTCTAACCACTGCATAAGATGTGAGATGTGGTCTTACCAGGTAGATCTATAAACCAATACATCATCCAAATGTCGAATCTATAAAGGGCGTAAACGCCATTCGTCTCATAATGCATGATGTGTTGCATAAACTAAATTCCATAACCAACCAATCGTCTCATACAAACATTGTCTTGTCTTGAAGGAACTCTTCCACGTATCTTGGTCTTTGACTCATACTTGGTGATACCCTGATTTCAAATCAATATTTTGAGGAAATACTTGTATGATGCGCTTGGTCCATTAGATCATCGATCCTTGGTAGGGGTACCAATTCTTCAATGTAATCTTGTTAAATGCCCTGTAATCACATTTTCCAAGTCCCATCCATATTGGGAAAAATTATGATGGGTGAACCAAAAGCAGAGTTACTTGGTCAAATCACACCCTACTCCAAAAAAATTTGCAACTACTTCTTCACTTCATTGGTTTCCTCGAGCCGATCAATGTTCATACAACCCAATATCTCGACAATGGAAGTTTGAAATAACTATTTCATGTTCATTCCTCTTTAATCCCTTTAGGTTCTTTGAAACTCCTATGTATTCCTACAAAAATTCCTCCAACTTATGTTTATGTTATTTAGTACACACCTCCAGGGATTCCTTTACTCTTTGGACAATATCATCACAATCACTTCTTAAGAAAAAAGACATGTTTCTTATTGGAACTAATCAATTTCTTCTAATTGGCACTTACCAATTATATATTTGACTTGTTCATGCATGTTAATGATGTAGGACTTCCCAACCTTGATAAGTCGGTATTATTGATTTTATGCATGAAGATTGCATCTCTCATACATGTAAGGCTTCCAAACACTACCCACATACATCAAGGTACTACATCTAATTCCACTCTCATCAATAAAAATCAACACTTATAACAAAATTTAATCTTATAATGTTTCGTTACCTTTATCTCTCTACATTCATGTTTACCCAACAGATGGATAGATCTTAGGATGATTGTGAACCTCCAACTAAGCTTGTTGACCAAATCTGCTACTATGAGAGAGCCATTAGCTTGTGAACCAGAGTCGAACAAAGAATCTATGTTGGTATTCTTGACCTCAATCTTGATGTGGAAGATTGGTCTCCTTCTCTTTGGTGATGAAGGCTACCTGCATTCACCTCTCACATTGCACAAATGTGCAAAAAATATTGTCATCAAAGTTTGAGCTACTTTCAAATTGATTGCTTGAACGCTTATTAGTTGTTCTTTTTCTTTCATCCTTCTTGAGATTTGAGTTCATCTTTGGATGTAGTTTCCAACATTTTTTCTCGGTATGGCCATCAATGTTGCAATAATTGCAATGGTTGTTGGGATCTTACCTCTGTTGTGCATTGGTTGAAGACTTCTTATCTTTCCCCCCTTTCCAATTCTTCTTCCCTCCTTTGAAGCTTCCCGATGCTCTTTCTACTTCAACCACTTGGTTTCCCCTTCTTGGCCAGTTTTCTGTGTATTGTGTATAAAGCCTCATCCACTGCTACTTTTCGGTTTCAAGCCTAGGCCTTGAGGGTGAGTGACCGTAAGGAAGTGGAGACTTTGAAAATTCTTGTAAACTATTTCTTGGAATCAAGCACACAATGGGTGTGTCAAGGAAAATAGTGAGCCAAGTTAACGAGATAGCCATATGCATGAAGATCCATGAACTACACATACAATTATTGTGTTGGATTATGAAATTTCCTCTTAAATTATGAACAACAATAAAATGTTTATGCACAAAATTGTGAATTAGAATGCTTGTTGTTTGAAATGCTTGTAAGCATATGATGAATGTTGAGATCTAGGAAAGGACCGCATACCGAGGGAAAAGGCAAGAAGAAACGTTGGAAGGGCTTTGAATGACAAAGGTACGACAGATGTTACATATGCTAACATCGATGACAATGTTCCTTTTGAAGGGGAGGGAATTACCACCCTTTGTTTCCCAACTTTAATTAATTCATTGTTTATGATTACTATACCATCGCATGTGAACACTGCAAATGTATTATTGTCTAGATTACCAATAATTGATTGTGGGGTGAAGCTTTAAAAATACTAGCCATGATACCACTAAACAGAAGAGTGAGGAAACCTAGAGAATGGATTCATCACAAGAAGACCCAATCCTCTTTGGTTTAAATATTATTTGATAAGGAATAATAAGTCTCATCCAATCCTAAGGAAAAATCACTAATGAGATTTCCAACCACCCGTCCCAGAGTGTAGTATTTCAGTGTGCCCACAGATTGACCTGCATATAAGTTCCAAGAAGAAGGAATAGGACAAGTCTAGAACCTTCATTGGGGAGGAAAGGCATGCAAGAGAATAGAAAAAGGGAGAACATAATAGAGTTTTGCAAGTGTGAAGAACACCATTCTCAGAAGGGGGATTGGAAAAAGATCACATGATTTCGCGTGGAAGAGTTTTGATTTGGAACATATAAGAACCAAAGCCCATACTGGATAAAAAGAGGTCTGGGGGCTTGATGTTATCGGAAAGAAATTTATGTTGGGAAGGCATATGATAAACCATGTGGAGGCCCCGGGAGCCTGGGGTTGGGAAGAAGGAGACTTTTGTTGTCTCCCGAGAAGTGGGAGGTCGAAAAAGACCAAGGATTTCTTTGACCTGACGTAATAGGCTGGGTCAGAGAGCCAACCTTGGACAAAGAAGGAAGGCCATGAGCTTGATGTTGGGAAGGCATCCGATAAACCTCAAAGAGGCCTGAGCTAGGCGGGCGTGAGGAAAAAATATTCACCAAGATTAGTGAGAAGGAGAGTAACCTCCAGGATTTTTCATAAGACTTGAGGAAAAGAGAGAACTCTCTGGTGGTATCATGGTTTGACAAGGGGCCACGTTAAGCAGAGAGTGAATGCATTTGAGCCCATGGTTGGGTGAGCGAACACTCATAGTCATTGGTAGCTCTTAACTTCTACAGTTAAAAGTATTTCACATACTGTAATTGAAATGAAATGCATGATTAGACGTCTGTGATTGTGTTAGAGATGTGCATTGCATGATTAATGGTAATAATTCTTGTTTTCATTTGAAAACTCTTGCATTCGGGTGATTGTACCTAATTTAATAAGTTTGGTGCATGCCTCTGTATAGTTGAATATAATTATCTTGTAATATTATAAGACAAAGAAAGAAAACCTCTATCTGTGTTTTCTATGTACATAAGGAATATAGGTATAGAAATAAAGGTAAATGTGTAATTTGATGCAGTGATGGTTCCAAGAGAAAGAAAATTAGAACCATAGGAAACGATTGACGATCCCCAGAAGGGATGTAATGTTGTGGTAATGGCATGTCAAAGGTGAGAGGAGGCCATCAAATACATCAGATTCTTTGGTTTGGAGAAGGTAGGGTCTCTAAGACCTGATATCCCCGTTAAAGGTTAATAACCCAGAAGGAAGAATTTGCTTAAGGCTGCAGGATTGTTAAGTCCATACATAAGCTATAGCCATAGGGTCAACTATTATAACTCAATGTGATCTAAATCCAACCCTTGGTTCCATGCCTTCAACTGTAATGTACCTGAGAGAGAAAGAAAGAGTGATGTCATAGTGATGCATTGTGCCAGCTTGGCTTCCAAGGTTTCATGGAAGGGACACCTGTCAACATATGGTTGTGAACGAGTTGAGTAGAGTATTGCACAGAGAATACCCTTTGTAAAATGGATCGTGTTATCGTAGACGTCCATTTACATTTTGGGTGCTATCAGAATCGTTAGATCGATCAATAAACCTTGGTCGTTGATTGAATTGGTGAGTCCTATGGTCATTCGGCGTGGACCCACTACGGGAGTAAAAAGGTGTTAAATGATCGGAATCCCTGAATGTCTTAATTCACAAACTAACGTGGGCCATAGATCTCAAGATCCTTAGAGACCCTTATCGAATGCTAGATCAATTATAGTGGAAGGATAGAGTAAGCTTTGATACCACCAACAACAAACAATCATTCATGCTTTATGACCTCTAGGTAACCCTTCGGGAATTCATTGGGTTAAGGATCCTAAGGGTTGCGAAGTCGTGAAATCCTGGAGCGGTGAAATCCTTCCAATCATTAGATCGTGGGGAATAATTTGGTGTTGATATTATGAAGGTAAGAGGGTATTAACCTTCACGTGTAACCTTGACAAGACTAGAATATTCCTGCGAAGCAAGAGTGTAATCCACCTAGTTGGATAAATGTTTAAGAAATTATAAAGTAAAAACTAATTAGGGGATTAATTGTGTTAACAAGGTATTAATTAAACAAAGATGATTTTAATGATATTAATTAAGTGTTATTAATTAATTAAAGGTTATAATTGTGAATAATTCACTAATAATTTAACTACAAATTACATTTAAAATGATGAGTATTAAATTTAATAAATTAATACATTTAATTAAATTGAAAGGTCATGTACACAACAAGTGGATAAGTTATTAATTGCGGAAGGATAAGATATTAAAGAAAGGGGATAAGGGGCATTAACGGAAGGATAAGGGTAATAAATGGGTTAGGTAGGAGTAAATGAGGGGAGTCGGGTGAAAGGAGGATAAGGAAGGGAAGGAGTTGGACAGAAGGTCATTCTACGGGAGATGGGAGATTGACTTTTGGAGCCTGGCATTGCAAAGAGGAGAGAAATTCGGGAGCAGATTGATTGTACCGCACCGGAAGCCGGGGTTTTGGGCACGGGGCCGTGATATCCGTTGATATCCCGGATTAGTGAGCCACTCTAGCTGGCGTGGAGAAACGGATTTGGGCAAAGCAAGGTTCAAGCGATCAAGGAGGCAAGTCATGGACAAAAGGAGGGATAAGAGCATCAGGTTCATGTATTTACCAAGAATTATGCATCGTTTTTTGTATTAATTTGTTATTAATTTTTATTATTATGATGAAATTGATTGTGAATGTGCTAAATGAAGTAACTCTTAAATTTCACTGCTCTGTCGTAAATTAAATGGTTGTTTATTTAATTTGGCTCTACATATCGGTTCGTTCAAATCTGGAAACTAAGTACCTAAATAAGGGTTTAGTTATAGTAAATCCATAAATAAATGTATTAGGGCGAATAAAAATTTGGGCCTTAAATACAAAACTCTAGCCACGCTTTAACCTCGCATTAACAAACATAGGAAACTTACTTTAATAATAAAAATAAAATAAAAAATAAATAAATGCAATAATTATAATTTACCGGAAGTAAAACAAGCTAATGAGGCGAGTTAAGTACAGTCGTTTATTAAAAAAAAAGTTGATATGGAACAAATGAAGGAGAGTTTGTTGTTGAGGTGTGCGCGATTTTAGTTAGTTGACAACAATCCCCAAAGAAGTTGTTACCCATGGAAAAGAGGCTAATTGTCATATGTTGCTCCTCTGGTGGTTTCATATATATATATATATATATATCAAAATTGTAGTCAAGCTTTCATGCTTGACAATCTACTGACAATCTAATGTAAACCTCCATAGAAGAATATCATAGTTGCATACTCAATCAAAGAGTTACTGATAAACACCAGTCTGCATAGAACTAACCAACCATAAAAATATTTCACCAGTTAAAAAGCATTTATTCTTGGTCCATATTACGCACAAGTTGTTCAGGGAGTTTGAAGTGCCAAAAATAAAACAACTACTGGAAAAAAAAAAAAAAAAACTTAGAACTTACACTATTTAGATGGCACGGCCTTATTGTTTTACCCGTATTTTATGCAATTATTTCCTCTGGAATCCTTGGCCACCTCCTTTGCAGTTATGTCTATATGCATCCTACATATGTTGTGCTTTGTGCCTTGCTCTTGTGGTCAATATCACCGAGTGTGTTCTGCACAGTTTTGGAGAAACCCTAATTGTGGTAAATCGCTCTAAAAAAAAATAAAAAAAATAAGAAAAGATAAGATAAAAGGAATAGTACTGATAGAGGGATATGAACAGCATCAAAAGACTGTTGTAGGTTGGTAGGTGACTACGGCCGCCATTTAGGGTTTGAAAGTAAACAGAAATTTACCCTCCCCGAACCAAGGCTATGGATACTCTGAAACAAAGCCTCCTTTCTGGAAGGGATTCCACCAATTCCGAGGACTGAACAAAACTCATCATCAGTTTAGTCGGTTATTGGATTGGATGTGGAATGAATGAAATATACCCTTCAAGCAAGTAAAAATGCTACGACAGATAGCCGCATAGCATTCCAGATAATCTGCCTTCAAAGGACATTCAGCAATCTGGCATCTGCGTATAAGTGATTTGCTTTGAATCGAACGCAAACCACCTAATTAAAGATGCTTACAACTACAAAAATAAAAATAAAACACGCCCAAAACACATTTCTGTTACTAAATAAAACAAAAAAAAATAGGATATATATTATCATTCTGGAAAAGCGAAAAACAGAACTAGGAACATGCGCCTCATACACAGAATATATATCAAGCTATGGGTCGCATAACTGCGCCCTCTAACTGTAGTGTATGCCATGGTGAGGGTATGTTGTTGCGAGAAGGAGATTTTGGAGAAACGGGTAGATATTCTAACACTCCAGAGGTGAAGATGTCACGGTGGAGTGAATTGCTAGCGAGAAGGGTGGGGGGTGCATAGAGAAGCAGCCGTTAGCGATTGTTCCTTTGTGCTTATTGGGTTGTTTTGGGTTGCTTTCCCTCCAGTTAGCAGCGGCAGCGAAGTAAGCTTTATTCTGTACAGAAACCGAAGGTTGTACTTCCAACACCATAGGGAAACATTGCAGAGGTATTCTATATGTCGGGACCATTTCATCGAACGAGTACCATATGAGAATCCCTGGAACTCTATCTACCAGCCTTAGGAAGGTGCAAACGAAACCTATAAAGCCCCATAATAATATATTACCGAACTCCCAGACCTTGAGGGTGACTCTAAAGCTTTGAGGGGAAGACATATGAGGCGTAACCTTTTGAAAGCTCGGCATAAAAGTCGGCCGTATATAATCAGCCACCTGCAACAACAAAAAAAAAACAGATGATTATTTACATGCTTAGAACCAAATAAATGATCCAACATAAACAAAATTGACAGCACTAAATATTTGGAGGGGGCTCAATATCCTGAGACGAGTGGCTTCACGGTTATAGCGATGCCAACTGAGCAGAGAATCGAACCACTGACTTAGACCACGAAACCGTCCCCGGCCTAGCAAAGTATATAGGGCCTATTATCCGCAAACCCCTTTGCAAATAAATAAAAACTCACAAGCCTGCGGCCATTACCAGAGCTCCGCCACAGTAGCAGAGAGGGAGAAGCCGAGGGCGCAAATGCTTAGAGAGATAGGCGGCAGTGAAGGAGTGTTAGGTTTGAGAAAAGTTTAGGGTTTGATTAAGAGACATGTAGGGTTGGGAATGAGTGTAGGTTTGGGAGGGGCACGTGGGCCTCATGCGAGGACCCACTGCCCAAGTTAAAAATTGTTTATTTTTATTATTATTATTTTTATTTTTTTATTATTATTATTATTTTGGGTTAAATCTTAATGTTGAATAATTAGAAATATAGGTTTAAATTATTTAGTTTAAATTTAAAT
>SNQJ01S0018672.1:7664-45285 GCA_010110895.2 Picea sitchensis
TAGCTCCAAAATTCTATGGACCCTACAAGATTATTCAAAAGATTGAACAAGTGGTGTATGCGATATATTTTCCTTCTTCTTGAATTCATAATGTTTTTCATCTATATTTCCTAAAACATGTTCTAGGACAAACTATGCTAGTGTAGATAGAACTTTCAGAATTAGATGAAGAAGGGAAGTTGAGTCTTGAACTAGAAAAAGTTATAGATCGACAATCTCTAACTCTTAAGAATAGAACCATTATGGAGTACCTAATCAAGTGGAACAATATTCCTCCAAAATACGCTACATGGAAAAATAATCAATTCATGAAGCAACACCCTCAATTACAAGCTTTGAGGGAAAATCATTTTTAAAGAGGGGGGCTATGTTAAGGCCCTAACCCTCATTCATTATTAGTATATTAGTTACTATTGGGTTGGATTAGTAGTAGGTTACATCATTCCCACTTTATATCCTATTGATAATAAAGGAGATTTATTTTTATATGTATCTTTTCTTGTGCATTGGATATATTGTAAAAGGAAGTTTCCCCCTCGAGGTGGCTTCTCATTCATTGACTCTTTATCATTCTCAATGTGTGGAATTACTCCCTTATATTCTTATTTTATTTTTGGAGTTCATAACATGCATATAGTTCCCCTTTGTGATAGAATTTGGCCCCATTTATTCTCCTAGATAGATACAATTGTAAAAAACAGTCAGAAGAGTGTTGGCCATGTAGACCACTTGATAAAGTTGAGTGTCCGTCAATTGTTTAATCGAAGATTCCACAAAAAACAAATTATTAATAAATTCATATGATGGTTCATAAAGGTCTCACATTATAGAAATGATGATACACTTAAAAGGTGAAAATGTATAGTAGGAGAGGTGCGTTGGTCAATACAAAATGAATACAAGATTCAAGGAAAATTATCCATGAACCATTCTATCAATTGGGAGGGAAGAGAAAAATGTTCTCGTGCTACTATGAAAGGGTGATAGAATAAAGAGAAAGAGAGGAAAGTTGCCTATTCACTTGGTATAGACATGATTTTCAAAGTGGCATCTAGAAGATCCATCGTAAAAATAAAACCAATCCATTTTTTCATACCAAACCTGAGGAGCTTGCTTGAGGCAATAAAGGGATTTCTTGAGGTAGAAAACAAGACTAGACACACTCTTAACAAATTTACAAGGAAGTTGTTCCATATAAATTTATTCTTGCAAAACCCCATGCAAGAAGTTGGGTTTAACATCTACTTGATAGACCTCTGAATGATATAAGGTAGAAAGGTAAAGGTCAAGGAAGATGGAATTGATTATGGGAATGGGGGAAAAAGTTTCATTATAACCAATGACTTCTACATGTGAAAATCCTTTGGAAACTAATTGAGCCTTATATCTATTAACACTGTCATTTATTTCATATTTAGTTATGTAAACCCATCTGCATTTGATAAGTTTTATTGCATTTAGAAGAGAAACTAGATCCCAAATATCATTCATCATTAAGGAACATAATTACATTCATTTCCATGCCCCATTCTAGATGGATGGAATCTTATTTAAATGTTTTTGTATTAGGATTCTTCATAACTTAGGCAAAAAGAGAAGAGACTTGCTATAAATCCAAATGCGTTTGGTGTTAATTAGAAGGGTTGTCGACTAGATCATCAAATGATTCCCTTTTTGTATAGACCCATTGAGGAAGTTGTGGCATTATTGCAAGTTCAAGTTCAATAAGAACATTTGGAGGAGAAGGTGGAGTAGGAAGAGTTGGGATTTCATCCTAATTGTCATTATCTAAAAAAGAAGAATGAACTCGAATAAAAGCAAAAGGATTAGAAGAAGAAACAAAATGGTGTAGAATAAGAAATGTAGATGGAATATGCATTGAATAAGGCATGTGAGCCAAGAGACCTGCATCAAACTTAACATCTCTTTTAACAATGACTTGTGTTGTATTAGGTACATGAATTCAATAACCTTTTATGTCCTATAAATAACCAATAAAAATGAACTTTCAAGTTGTAAGGATTTCCTTTTCTCACCAAGAATATGGGCCAACGCCTCATTGCCAAACACAAAAAAGTGGCTTACATAAAGTTTAATGTTACTTCATGCTTCTTCCACTATTATGGTTTTTAGAGCCTTAGTGGGATTGCAATTAACTATTTAATTGGCATAATTGTTAACTTTTTCCCAAATCAAGGACTTAGTTTCTTAGATTGTAACATGCAATTAGCCATTTCCTTTAAGGTGTGATTATTTATCTCAATGTTATGACCCAAGGGGGGGCATATATATGGCTAAATGTATATGATTTGACCCCAAGGGAGGGCATATATGGAATTAAATGTACATGTAATGTTTAAATACATATGTAATAGGGTTGGCCTATTGATAAAGGGGCCTCATGTGTAAATGTGAATAGCTATATAGAATAGATCATGTATTCATTATTGTGGGGGGAATGGTGAAGTATGAAATATATTTGGTTATTTGGAGGGGCTTCCCCTATTCTTTAAGGAGTCATTGTGTAAATTATATATCTTAGAGTTTTGATCCATGTTGAAATTATGTACACAGTGTTTACTTCTATTCTATTATGATAATTTAATTATTTTGGGTTCATAAAATTTGGTATCAGATATCAAGGTCTTGGGGTATCACTACTGCATCTGAGACACCTTGGAATTTTCGCTATAACTATTTTTATACATTGTTTAAGAAGGAAATACTTGGATGAAATTTCAAAGACATATCAAGGTACTTGGGGTTAAAATTTAATCTCCTGAGGATTTATACTTTCGGAGATATAGCCCGTGCAATATCGGGTTCTGGATTCATCCTGAATTTAGCCATCTCGTAATTTTCACTATAAAAAAAATTCTATGACGTTTAAGACCTTGAAACTCATATGATATTCATAGAAATTATCAAGGTAGATTTGATAAAAATTTCATCTTCTGGGTCATCCTACTTTTTTAAATACACCCTGTGTAAGATAGGGTGGCTGACTAGTCCTATTAACTAGTCTCAAACAAGTGTTACGGGTAAAACAACCATAACTTCTTCATAGAGGATCCAAATTGAGTGAGATAATTTGAATTGAACATTGGACATGCCATAGTATTTATGGTACAATTTTTAGAATTTATTTCAATTATTGTGCACAGGGCACACTATACAAGTGATCTCTCCTGGAAAGGCCAAAAATCAACAAAGTGTGGGGAAGTTACCATAACTTCCACTTGGCACATCCAATTTTCGTCAAACATATGGCATTGCCGAGAAGAAATTTCAAAGTACTATATGTTACAATTCAAAACTAAGAAGGTCCAAAATAGCAGAGATACATCAGAAGTAAGGCCAGCCAGGAGGATAGACTCCAAATCAAGGTTTCCAAGGTATGTTGACTTAAAACTATCATAACTTTTTATCGGAATGTCCGATTGAGCTTATTCAAATTCCATTGGAAAGATAAAACCTGTAATATTTTATTGGAACAAGTATTATAACTATTTGAGACATTTATCATTAATATACGGAGGTTGGAAATCAAGGATTGGGGTTAGACCTCAATTAAGAATCAATGACAATACCTAACTTTAGTGGAGATGAAGATAAAGATGAAATCAGTACTAGGGAATGGTTGAGGATGGTAAAGGAATATTGTATGAAGATTGGTATAATTCCTTGTGGGTTATATTTTTCTTATTTAGGTGGAGCTCATAAGTGGTGGAGAAGCCTTGATGAAGATACTAGACTCCACTCCACATGGGAAGAATTTGAAAAAATCTTCTCAGATAAATGGATTACGGATACAAAAACGAAGGAAATGTATAGAATTCAAGATGAATTAAAAGAAGCAAAGGAAGTGATTAAGAATAAGGGTGAGGAGCTATCTAAGATAATATCCCTTAATGAATCACTCATTAAGGAGGTTAAAAACCTAAAGGAAGAAAATACTAGAAAAGACAAGTGGGAAAAAGATGAATCAAGGGAAGATTTGAAAAGGAAAGATGAAGAGATATGTAGATTACGAAGCCATAAGAAAAAAAATATTGGATGAGGTTAAGAGATTGAAAGAAGAAAAGAAGAATTGTAAAAATAAAGAAGAAAGAATAATCTTGGATGAAGAATCTACCAAAAGACTGCAAGAGGAAATTTCCAAGAAGGTCGAGGAATCCTTAAATATGGATGAGGTAAAGTAAAAAATGCAAGCTAGAATTAAAGAAGGATGTCTGAATTTGACAGATGGGATCACCTTGCAGCTTCAAAAGGAGAAAGAAGACAAGATTCAATAAGGTAAACAAAATATGCTTGAAGAAGTTGAACTCTATCTAGAGGATGTACATGCCAAATATGATGGTAGTATCTCCAAGGATAGAGTAATCAAGAACCAAGAAAAGATGATAGAGGATTCCATTGTCTCTGAAAATAAGATAGATGAAATGCATGTCAAGAGTGAATAAAAACCGTCAAATGTGAAACAGTGTCGACACCCTCATTACCAAGAAAAATTTCAAGGAAGACAAGAAGGACAATATCAACATTATGAAGGAAGAAGATGGAATACTTGTCAATATTCATGGAACAATTCATCACCAAACTACTCTTCAACAAGTTATTATGAGAGACCAACAACCACTACAAATTGGAGAAGCTTAAACAAAAATACATGGAATCAAAGGAAATAAAATTATTCAACAACTAGACACCAAGGTTTAAGACCGAAAAGAACTGATTTTGGATGGATAGATCATCAACAATGGAATGAAGAAAGAAGGAACATAAGAAAATCATATCACTTGGTTTCATCACATGTGAATCCTTTAAATGCAAAGCTTTGAGGACAAAGCTTTTTGAAGGAGGGTACTATGTTATGACCCAAGGGGGGCATATATATGGCTAAATGTATATGATATGACCCCAAGGAGGGGAATATATGGGCTTAAATGTACATGTAATGTGTAAATACATATGTAATAGGGTCAGCCTAGTGATAAAGGGGCCTCATGTGCAAGTGTGAATAGCTATATATAAGAGATCATGTATTCATTATTATGGGGGGAATGGTGAAGTATGAAAGATATTTGGTTATTTGGAGGGGGTTCACCTATTATTTAAGGAGTTATTGTGTAACTTATCTATCTTGGAGTTGTGCTCCATGTTGACATTTTGTACATGGTGTTTACTTCTGTTATGTTATGATAATTTAAGCATTTTGGGTGCATAACACTCAACGACACCATTTTGTTGTGGTGTATATGGAACAATGTTTTTCATGTGAATATATTGTGTAGTAAAATAAGTGTTAGATTTGTGTTGATCAAATATTCACAATCATTATCTATTCTTAGTTTTTGAAGTTGATGTGCAAATTATATTTCTACAAGGTCCTTGATGGCCAAAAGCATATCAAAAAATTCACTCTTGATTTTTAAGAAGTAAACCAAAGTGTTTTTAGAGAACTCATTAATAAAGGGTAAGAGATACATGAACCTGAAAAAAAGAAGCAAAAGGAAGCAAACCACAAATTCCTATGCACACATTGTAAGAGAGTCAATGCATGTGAAGAGTCATGTTTATCAAAACTATCATGATGATGTTTTCTGAGAACATAGCCATAGAAAACACCATCCCTGCAAGAAAGGAGAGGAATATTAGTGACTATATAATGCTTACATTTTTGTTTCAATGGGTGGTAGTTCAAGTCACCAAATTTCCCATGCCAAAGTCTACACATATCATCACTATAAGTAATAAAACGTGAAGGAATATAAGATGACTCAAAGTTATCAAATATGTACATCCTAGTAAAATCATTAATTGTTCCTAATGCTACAATATAATAAGGATCCTGTAAGTTTTTTATAACAACTTAGTGAGGCAAAATGTCCATCGTGTTTCCTTCATCGAAATTCTTGATTTGATAGATAGAGAGAAGGTTTCATGAGAGACTAGGAACACATAATATATCATTAAAGTGCACATCATCTATTTGAACCATTATTGGTCCTACAATACCTAGAGATCTATAAAAATCAACAAATATTTGTTTGGTGTTACATTGATTTAAAGTAGAAAATATGGCTTTATCCTTATATCCATATGATAAGAAGCTATTGAATCAAGATTTCATTCATTTGAAGAACTAAAATTGATGCATTGAAAGAAAAAGAAAAAAAAACTTAGAAAGAGTGTGTCCTTATGAGGAATGAAAAGAAGAGTTATCCAATTGAAGGTTTTTCTTCTTAAGTGTTGCTTCAAGGGCTTCAATATTCTTGAATCAACATGACTCTTAATGACCACCTCACCTACAAAAATTACAATGCTTGTCAAACTTCTTTCATTTTGACTTAGCTCCTTTATCAACATTAAAAGTAGGAGAAGGTTGAGAGGGTTTGATGCCCTTGTTTTCTCTGTGTTGCAAATATATTTCTTCCTGGAATGATTTGAGCCTTGCTTCTATTGTGCTACTAAGGCTATTTTATAGGTACTCGAAGAACTAATATCTCCAAGATGCAACATCTTATCTTGCTCCCAAACTAGAGAATCACAAAATGTGTAAAAAATTACATTATATAAGCAATTCCTTGACTAAGAAAATCCTTTCTAGTAGAGTAAAAGGTGGATACAAAAACAAATTAGACATTTCCAAGGCTAGAAAGAATAGCAAAAGCTAGTTGATCATCATCTTTCGCGATTCTACAATATGGGATTAAGAGCTTGAGTGTCCTAAACTTCGAAATAAAATATTCAACGCAACTAAAATAATTGGGATTTAAAGATATGAGCTTATTTTCACATTGGTGAACTTGAATTTGGTTGTGTCTAATAAAAATAGGGTTCAACTTCGTGCAAGTTGTATCTAGAGTATCAACTCTTTAAAAATGAAACTGCAAATCATTAGAGATGGACATCCCTATTAGTCAATGCTTTGAGTCGTTCATTTTGTCCCATTTGTATCTCTTCAATACATCCATGGGGGAAACTTATGTTCCCAAGGTGGCTTAGTAAAGTCTGTTACTTTTCAATTAATCCGCATTTTTCAATAACCAAATAGCTTATTTAATGCATGTAAGGTGATTCCATCCATCTTCATTATAAGATTCCCTCACATATGAAGGCACCAAGTGGTTGGGGCACTAACATTCATGCAATAGGGAGATCATACATGATTTCTGAGAGAAATAATTGGTACTTGTAATGGTTGGGCTAGTTTTGAACAAAATATTTGAACTATAAATCACATCCTAACTCTCATGGCCATTCTAAAGGAAATAAAACAACCAATAAGAAATGTCATAGATGCTTTGTTCATTTTTAGAAAACATGAAATATTATCCCAATATATGATTTTATTCAATACATGGGCTTTCAAGGTATGCTTATTTCTCTTGTTACAACTTTATATAAAACACTTCTAGGTGATTTTCCTCAATACATGGGCTTTCAAGGTATGCTTATTAGTCCCTCCCTGAGGGACTATAGCTTTCGCGCAGCCGTGAACATCCTATTAACTCATTCGTTTTGGGTTATTATTTGGTGCAATTTGTATCTTCTTAACAAATTTTTCCTATGTTCTGGATTATGTTTTTATTTTTTAAAAATTAAAATTCATTTTTATAATTTTCAAATATTTATATTCAGATTTTTTAATTGACTCAGATAACTTTGATGAGACTAAATACCCCGGTAGTGGGAATTTTTTCAAAAATATTTGTCGACTCAGAAAAACAATTATATATATACAAAATAAATGATTGGTCTTTTATGAGGTGGAGCATCATTATGTCAGACACAAGATATGTTGACAATGTGCAATTGAATGTCTAACAACATGATTCAAGTTCACGTGAAGGAAAATGCCCACTGAGGATGTTGCATGTAGCCATTGCTTCATGCTCCAACGCCTGCAAAACATAACTTACACCAGGGCCTGTCAAAACTAAACTTAATTTACAGAAGAACCCATTTTACCTGAAGGGAGAGATGCCTCTCTATGTAATTCGGGCCATGGTGAAGCTTTGCATTTCTTTTCTCTGGCATCTCCTGCAGTAAGGGAAAATTCAGTTGCAGGAAAAATTCAGTGAAGGATTCATATGCGGTAAGGGAAAAATCAGTAAAGGATTCATATGCTGAAGCTTTTCATTTATTTTCCCTGGTATCTCCTGCAGCAAAGGAAATTAAAAAAATGAAAGCTTTTCATTTATTTTTCCTGGTATCTCCTGCAGCAAAGGAAATTAAAGAAATGAGTGATTCAGAACCTAACTACCTCTATTTTTCCCTTCAATTTATGAGTATAAAGTTATAATCTTAGCTATGCATTATTATTGTACTGTTAACTACTCCTATTGCATTTGTCTGTCAATTACATGACTTGTCCTTCAATTTCTGAGCATGAAGTTATAAGATTGGTTATGCATTATCATTGTATTGTTAACTATTTCTAGTGCATTTGTCTGTCAATTAGATGACTTACAATCATGCACCCATGCTCGACATCGCTGCTAACCTCATTTTACTTGCAAAACCTTCCCATAGATTTTTCTGAGATTACTTCGTGTTGTTCGTTCATGGCCAAGGCTATAATAACTTCTTTACAAACCCAGGCATATGCGACGCTGCTCTCGTTTTCAGAATTATAAAGGAGGTTATATTATAATATTTGTATCATAGATAGACTTAAAGTTCCTTCATATTACCTTTGTCAGACAGGTTGATATTGCAACTTTTTATGCGATTGAACACTTCAGAAAATTCCTCTCAAATCCGTTTTCAACATGCTTAAATTATCACTTCTTATACTTCTTAGAGTCCAATCCTTGTTTATGATATTTCAGTGCAATGTATTTGGTGCATAGTGAAATTCAAAATGCTTCTCCGAGTCCAATCCTTGTTTATGATATTTCAGCGCAATGCATTTGGTGCATAGGGAAATTCGGAGATAGTGTTGGTTACCACCTTAATGTCCATATATTTTAATGTATGCTAATCACAAATAGTGTAGAAATTAGCGCAATGGCATAGTAAAGGATCAGTTCAATTACAATTACCTGTTTGTTACATGTTTGCATCTAAAAAAATAGTTGCACAATCTATGTTTGTTACATGCCTAAGTCTAAAAAGTAGTTGCATACCTTCAAACAATTTATGTTTGTTACATGCCTGAATGGAAGTAGTACAGACCATTTCTTCTTTTGGAAAAAAGAATCTTTGAATTTCTTCTTCCATAGAAAACACAGGTCTTGTTGGCGATGAGCTATTGGTGTTGTTGAGGTCTCCTGGTTCAGCCCGTGAGGTTGTGCAAGGGCCTCCATTCACAAGAGAAGTCGAGCACTCTGAGGCTTTTCTATACGGTTGTATCACTAATTCTATATGGATGTAAGATTCGGTATATTGGATTTTGGTTAACAAAATGGTCATTGTTGAGTCTAAATTTCTTATCTCCATGCTCTCTAAATTCAATAGCTCCAAGAGATTAGATGATCTTATGTTATTATTTTCTTAATATTTGGGTTTACTTTCTAATTATCAAGGCTAGACTAGTTCAAATTATCACCTTACTGTGTCAATTTTGTTGCTTAATTGATTATGGTGCATTACTTTGGTTTCCTTATGTATTCTTGTCTTTGGTGCATTACTTTGGTTTCCTTATGTATTCTTTCATTGTGGGGTAGAGGTACTGCCTTCTTTATGCTCAATGTTCCATGCATTTGCCTGAAGCATAGATACCAAGACTTGGTATGTGGAGGTTATGTAACATACCCGCTACCTAAATCAAAAAATTTCGGTCCTTCCTCTGTCGGACTCGAACCCCTAATAACCATGGAGACCCAGCGTAAAATGGCCCTTTCTCTCACCTACACGGCCTTCAGCACCTTGACCGCGCCTTTCCCCGACCTTAGCTCTTCGTGTTATCGGGTTTTGTCTTTTCTAATGTCGAGGGTTCCTATACTCACAACTTCCCGATCTCTGATGAGATCTCTTCCGGCCTTATCCCCTCCCCCGGCTATGCCCTCTCGCCCATATGACCGCTCCATAAGATCGCAGCCTTATATCCCCATTGGGGTTTCGGACTTCAAATTCCCGACCCGCTCCAATTCCTGCTAGCCCTCCACGCCAAGCTCTTAGTGCACGTGACCTTTATCTCACAAGCCCGCAGCCTTATCCCTCTGTCAGTTGCTGGTTTTCAATGCCGTAGTGCATTGGCTCACGGGATTCTCGATCCTTCGAATCCCGATTTTCTGATATGACGTCAGCTGGCCCTCACACAATGGATCTTTCCTCCTTCTCTAATATGCTGATGGTTGGCTCCCACTTATTGGGGTTTTGTGGTTTGCGATTCTAAAATGCATAAACAAATTGTCACCAAGACTCCTGATATCCCGGCGACACAACATCAACAACTTCCTACCGGACTTTCCCCGGCGACGCTGATCACGCTTACACGCCCTCCTCTCATGGACGGTCCCACTGGAATTTCTAGACTTGTGATGTCCCCATTCTCACGGCCTCGGGGAATCTCGATTCCCCGATGTCAACTATCCCACTTTCACGGATTTCGACACTCCTGCCTCCCTAAACGGATGGTCGGGATTTTGTCGGGTTTTCACTCACTTCCTGGTTCTCGGTCTACCTGGAATGTCATATCCTAACTCCCCGACAGAGATTCCCCGATTCTCCTCGCCACGTATCCTCAACGGACGGTTCAGATCTTCCCAAATACAGACCGGCGTCTCAATTTCTTGTCCCTAGAATTGATATTTACCCGACTCTTCGATCTCCTCTCCGGCCACGCTGGCCCCAAATGGATGGACGGTCTAGGTTAAGCCTCCGACTTCGCCAAACGCCAACCCAAAAAGTCACTTTACCTGTGTGAGTCCTGATGGACCAAATGCCGATGACTCCCGATGGTTGCCACATGTCCCAAACAGATGGACGGCTCTGATGGTATAGGGGGTTTCACTATGGATTTCCACGCCCTCTTTCTCATAGAACTCCTGATCTTCTAACTCTATTCAGATCTTCGCCACGTGTCTCACCCTAATGGACGGTCCAGACTGATCTTTGCTATTTCGGTATTTATAGCTCCATTCCCTCGACCACCTCGATCTCTCCGGATTAATAATCGGGAGCATATCCCGGCGAAGGTCGACTTCTCGCCGGGTGTGAAAGGTTAAACCCCGTGACACCTCCTCGGCCCTGGACCGACGGCTATTGGGTAAATGGACCAAGATCTAACTGGCCTAGATCCATTCTTCCCGCATACACTCCAGAGACTAAACTCCAAGCATCTTAACCCATCCAATAGCTGACGGGATTTTGAACGAGATCCAATGGCTCAGATTGTCCCACATTGTGCAATCTTCCACTACTTCATGGATGGAAGATCAATGGTCCAAATGTTTTCATGGACCTAGGGGGGGGGTCTACGATCTCGATTCCATAGCTATTTATGAAGATAGAGAGAAAAAAGGGCAAGGTATGTAACTCCCTTGTTACTCTCATCAATCTAACGGTCATGAATGGCTATGGGTCATCCGACGAGATCTCATTCGCCGACGAGCTACTTATCCCCACGCCGCTATCTCTAAACCTTAAGAGGCCTGCCCATCTCATACAAGGTTATTAAGACTTCATGATTCAAGTCCTTTTTCTAGGTTCTTATTGAACCTTTCTAAGGAGGGAATGTCTCTGTGATGAGATCTATTCTGGGGCATCCCTGGAGATGGGTAAGGGGAAACAAACTCCCAAGTATGGACCGGAAGCCTGCCTTGGTTCAACTCATGCATAATTAAATTCATTTATCAACGTAAGTCATGCATGGTTTCCGTTATAAGCATATATCTATTCATTCTTATCAAACACTGCGCAGACATTATTACACTCAACAAATGCTGCTCAATTTTCATAGTTCTATGAGCATATATACATATATCACTTACACTTCAAGATGCAATATGTAAAACACTTATCAGAAATAACACCAGAAGTGGGTGTGACTACCTAGGGTGCTCATTTTCTCCCAACCGTAGGCGTAGCGAATTCCGGGCCGGATTTACCACTAGCCACCCCCTCGAAGCCGAAAGGACCATTTATGTTAAGTGAGATCAAGGCTCTCTGTCAGCCAGCTGACTGTGAGCTGCTTTCTGTAACCTTCCTCTCTGCTAATACCACTGCACGCCATAGTTCCCTATGCTCTTTCCCCTTCACCGCTTCTACCCCATGCCTGCATTCCTCTCGCTGGAGTTACATGGACATTACCTCAAGATCATCGTGCCCCGACGCTCCACGGATAGAGGTTCACTTCCCCCATCCCTCATTAAGCCATCAGCCTATCAGCCCGCAAGGCATTAAATTTCAGGGCAAGCGAGCCGCTTTTGGTCCTCCCTCCGGGCTGAGTCCAAATATCGTATTTAATTCTCGGTGGAATTTAACGCCTTTCCGTGTGTGCCTTCCACCGCCTATCGTGGGTCTCTCTTTTCTCGCACATCCCTCTCGCTAGCTCAATAAATTAAATGTCATTCTCACATTCATCACCTTCTTCATAAGGTCCATTCACATCATACATTCACATTTTCATCATCATGTTCTAGCATGGTAATTCCTCGTATTAGGATTAATTACAAATTGGGGGGAAACAGGTGTTGCTAAATTCCTCCTTTAAAGGAACACTGGCCCTGTTCTTTCTCAAAAACACATGTCATGCCTTTCTTATTCGACCACTTCAAAAGTCTTGATCTTCGCCATCTTCCTTCATTCCTGGACAACAAGCACACTAATTCACAATTTTATGCAAAAACATCTTACCAATGTTCAAATTTCTTTAAGAAAAGGAAATTTCATATTCTTAGCACAATACTTATTTGTGCAGTTCAAGGATCTGTATCCGCATGGTAATTTTTTATCATGCTCATCATTCTCCCTAACATACCAAGTAGATGCATGATTCCAATTTAATAGCTCACAAAAGTCATCATAATTTCATCTTTCTTTCCAAAGTTTTTCTTCCCACCCGGGAAACTACCCACTGCGTGCATTACCCCAATAGTCTCAAAATTATTATGGTCTCCTCTTCCTTGCGTCACTCACCCTCCAGCTCCAAGCTCAAGCATCCCTTCAATCGCTATACGCCCTGGTGATCCATATCACCAAGGTTTTCTTGCTTAAGAAGAATTTTAGAGGCTCTATCGAATCCTACAGTCGCGGCGTCCCTCCAAACAGGTTACCCTTTAACAAAATACTTTGCAGCGCATCATGGCTTACTTCTCCAGATGGTTTTCATGGTTCAAAGACATGTTCATCACTTCTCATCTTTGATGGCCTCTATCGGTCTCCTTCTTGTATCACCTTTTCTTCTCACTTGTATCACAGGTACACAATATTTTGTGAGACATCATCATAAATCCTACTTTCGTAATTTTATTGCAAAACTGTCACCCACAGATTTATCAAGTCTCATGATTTGTTTTCATATTTGTCCCACTCATGTGAACCAAACTCCTAATTATGGGGCTTTCCTTCCCATAAAATTTTTGGTCAGCAGGAAATTGGCCTTCCTATGGGCTTACAATGCTGCCATAACCAAGACCCCTTTTTCCCGCCAGACATTCATTCCTCACTAATCAAGTTGTCGGCCTATGTACTCTACATTTTATCACATTATCACAACATCACAATAATAATCTTAGAATTGTGCATACCTTAATGATTAAATTCATTTCCTCAAAAGGAGATACCATTCTTGTAGTTTGGCCCAGCAGGTAATCGGCCTTTCCTATGGGCTTACCTTACCGCCATATCCATGACCTCTCTGCTTCCTGAAATTCATTCCTCAATCAACCAAACAAATTGTTGATTCTCCATGCACATATATATATATATATATATATATATATATATATATATATATATATATTCAAACGTAATTCAACATTTCAAAGGGTTTTTAATTAACTATGTCACTATCCTTGGCTACATTCATACCCAATACACTCTTCAACAATCAATGCTCACATAAGGTTTTATCAATGCACCCCAAATTATACATATTAAACTTAAAAGCTCGCATGAATGTGTCCGCGCATTATGCCTTCATTGATAACCAGGTGCCAACATTCATGGCCACACCTAAATTTGATTTTCTTAACACTGCACTAATGCGAGTAAAAAAAGGTTGAAGGTCCTCCTCAATGAGAAATCCATTGTTTGTCTTTATGCAAATATGCATTTCTTTGAAGTAATTCCATGCAACGTACTATCTATGAACACTTTTGTTTACAATCGTTCCTTGATTGGTCCACGGTTCACATAATCAGTTCATGAATTTTTTTGAGGGTTACAATCGGTCTTTTAGTACCATAGGTTTGTGCCTCCATTATTCATGTCATCCTCCCCGAATCATACCATACTCAGGTATCCAAGGCATACAACGCCCCTTCAATTTTCGTGTATAGCATGCAATAATAAATATTGAAAGGGTTCTTACCAAATCCTCATACCCTCAGCCACGTGCACGGTAATAACTTTATACATGTTCTTTGACTTCTTTGCACCCTTTCTTTTGTCCTTTCACCCATCGCGAGTACTCAGTGGGATTTCCACGCCTCTCAACAACCTTCGACTGCATCCTTTCCATGGCCACCCTCCGCTTGAGGTTGTTCATTATTGGCAACCTTCTTTCTCAACAGTTCCAATAATATTCCTTTCTACACATGACATACACTATATGCATATTAATCGTCAAGAAATTGAAATGCAAATATCATAGAGTTTAATTAATAAAACATTTTCGTGCATGTCTAGCATATCAAGATGCACTTCATCACATTATCCTTAATGTTTTTCTTGAGTGTAAGACAACAGTTCTCAAACATTTTCACAGCATTACAACCACCATAATAATGATGGTTGTAATCAAAGAATTTTCGTTCATCAATGTACTCGCTTTCTCATCCCCTAAAAGCTGTGTACGGGCCATGAGAAAGAATTGAGGCCTCCCCTTCTTTCCAATTCTTCTACATCACTGGGATTTTCAGCTCCAAACAAGTATCTCTAAGGTCTCACTGCTTTTCCTTAATCACAACTTCAACTAAGTTGTATCAATTAAATGTACCCAATAATTCAGTTAATCATACTCAGGGATTTATTGGCCTCTTACCAACCAAACTGTTTCCCACAACCGCTTTTCCGAAAGCAGCCCTAGTTTAGGCCCATCCTAACTTCTTAGGATATTTCAACATGCTTTAGTAGCAACTCTTTGTTCATAATGGATCAAGAACGGTGCATCCTACACACACTTCCATTAGGGCTACCGTAATGGTCACTATTTGGTTATTAGTATTCTATTACTTACATTATTCTACACACATGGACGTGCCTTTGAAACCCATTGTCCAATCCTTCAACACCTATCAGGGTTGTGACTCTGTTCCTCCGACAGAGACCTTATACAGTCCCACCACCGGGAACTCCTTCAAAGATGTAACTTCCTTCAAGGGTGATCCATCACCACCGTGGATGTCCTCAACCTTTAGTTAGCTTTTTAGTGGTCTACGGAATATTCCTTTAAGGAATATAACATGCAGCTTTGTTAACTTACATAATCTAAGTGATGTACTTAACCACTTTCCTAATCCTAAGCCTTCATGTAGCTATCATAGTTATATTTCATAGCCTACATACATTTCATTTTTAAAATTAAGTCATCTCGTGGATTTTCATTCACCATCCTTCTCATGTGATCTGAAAGGCATAAACATTTGCCTCTTATCGCGACAACAAAGCATCCTTGCTCGCTTACTCTTTCATCTAATTGCACCGATTTTCCTAGAATATGGAATACATCTCTTTGCTATCCTTCAAGACGATCCCACGCACTCTTCTCGTGAACGGAGTCAACCATGCATCCATGGTATCTATTCACTTTAAGTAAGTGAGTTCTCTTGGCTCACGCTTCACCACCGTCATCATGTTGGGCCTTTAGTATTTTTATACTCTTACATCATACATGTGCATTACTTTAACGCTTATATATCATTCATACCCATCGTATGAGCACGCTCTTAGCCCTCGCATTAAACTCCATGCAATACTATTATACTTGCTTACACTTTCCTCACGCCAATTAATCAAGGTGACCACGGCATCCAAATTTAAAAGGGCGCTTCACATTTCACAATTTCAGAATTCCCGCTGCAAGGAATTCTGTTTTCCCTAACTCCCGAAATATGAAAACCTGAAAGACCAAATATAAGGTTTTCTTGGTTCTTTTATCTACATGACCCTTCGCTCGGATTCTGGGGTTAGTTCTCAGACACGTGTCAGGATCTCGTATTTCGTTGAATCTGTGGACAACACTCCACCGCTTCCCAACTTCTATTCTATGCGAGCCTCGGAGCACTTCCAGTAGATCCCACGGTCCGTATCTCTCCTAATCAATCTGGACTCCGCCTGACCAAATCGGTGATTTACCTGGCGCAGCTTTGGGAAGTCTACGCTCCATTCTATAGACAAACCTCGAAGCTCTAGATCAATAGCTCTCGTTGATCCCAATCTAACAGATACTATTACTATTGAGCTTGTGAGTGATGAGAGTTTATCAACCTTATCTTCTCCGCTAATCAACTAGATCTAACGGTCACCAACGACTCTCCAACCCATTTGCCCCGATTATGTCGCACTGCGACTTCGAGACTTCTATTATGGAGAACATTGAATCCTTTGATCTTCGGAATTGTGAAATTCCAGTATCTCCTCACAACTAAACAGTGCACTACTTCTCCTCGAAGTCCGAACAACCGAACGCTTCGATTTTCTAAATGGATCTTGACTCTAGATTCCCATCCAATCTTCAAAATTCTTTTCTTAAGGATTTCTCCTACTATATCTTCTGAGATTTTGCTACTTTACGGCTAATCTCATAGTCCTAACTCATACCGGTGTTACCCTCTCCCCATGGAAATGACCAACAGGGTCACTCTTGGGAATTAACAAAAATCCCAAAGGACTCCTCAAACAACTTATCCTCATTATCGATTCTAACCATTATAGGTCAAATAATCCGACCAATGATTTTCACCAAATTCCTCTCAATCATGGGGAATTGTATGCTCAAGGTTTAGCCTCTTAATATTATAGTGGTCATAACTTTCTAAGGATCCCACCAGTCCTTACCTCGATTCTGCAATTCATGAAGGGGTTCTTTTTTTGGGTATTAATCCTTACCTAACCAGACATCTTAATCACAAGAGACTCTACCCGCTTTAGTAGGTAACCATCGTTACGCTAAATCGGAATCGATCCTACCATGTCCCTTGTTTGGATCGTGCAGCTTCATAGCATAATATTATTCTACCTCTATCATTCACACTCAAATCTTATCCGTGATAACAATCAAGCAGTATCCCTACTCTATAAGAGTAGTTGCCATTTTAACAAGGGTTATAGAATTTTCCAAATTATAGTTTCATTTTGTGGTCCTTCTTCTTAAAGAGAAATGCAAATAACAATATCTTCTAACACGGATCGTACCGAGCCCAAGTGTGCCAAGTGTTGTAACCATGCTCGATACCAATTTCTTTGTAACATACCCACTACCTAAATCAGACTTTCCACTGCCGGACTCGAACCCCTAAATAACTGTGGAGACCCAACAGAGTCAGGCTCTTCACCTTACATGTATTCTCTGCACCTTGGACCGGCAATTTTCCCCCGATCTTTAGTTCTTCAGGTTTTCAGGGTTTTGCTCTTTCTAATGTCGAGGGTTCCTATAATCTCGATTTCCCTACCTTCAATGAGCTCTCTTTTTTGGCCTTAGCCCCTCCCCCGGATATGCCGATGTCCATGTGACCACGTCTCATAAGACCACAGTCTTATACCCCATCTAAGCTCGGACTTCAAATTTCCGACGGTTCCACTCCGCTTAGCCTCCGTGCTAAGCCCTAGTCCACGCCACCTTTATCTCACAAGACCTAATCTTATCCCTCGGCTGGGCTGTGGTTTTCAATGCTAAAATGCATTGGCTCACTGGATTCCCGATCCTTCGAATCCAGATTTCCCGATATGTCGACAAATTGGCCCCCACAATGGCGCCTTACTTCTCTCGATATATTGACAAATGCTCCCACTTATCGGGGTTCTGGACTTAAGGATTCCAAAATGCATAAACAAATTGTCACTAGGATCCCCGATATACCGATGACACAAACGCCGACAACAAATTCTATCGGACTTTCCCGATGTTGCCGACGCTTTCACACATGCTTCCTCTTCTGATGGACGGTCCCAATTTCTACGGGATTTCGAGACTTGTGATGTCCCCATTTTCACGGCCTCAGGAACTCCGATTCCCCTATGCCGAATATCCTGACTTCACGGTGGATTTCTGGACACTGCCTCCTTAAATAGGACGGCTCCATTTTGTCGGGTTTTCACTTCCGACTTCGGAGCTCCTCATTCACGGGAATGTCGATATTCCGACTCTCGGGACGGTAGACCCTCATCTCCGCCACGTATCCCCTCAACCCGACGGTTCGGGGATCTTTCCCGGCTGAGACTGGCGTCTCGGGATTTTCTTGTCCTCAAGACTTCGACATGTCGATTCTCAATTTCTTCGGATCTCTGAAATGCATCCTAAATGGAGGGATGGTCCAAGTTAAGCCTCGGACTTCGCCAAACACCAACCCAAAAGACACTTTGCCTCGTGGTGGAGTCTATGGCCCAAACGCCGATGACTCCCTGCATGGTCGCCACCTATCCCAAAATGTATGGATTCACTGGATGGTATCTGGGTTTCTACCTATGGATTTCCGCCTCTTGTTGCTCACGTGTAACTCCCGATTTGTTTAATTCTCTTCGTATCTCCACCACGGTCTCACCCTCGATGGACGGTCCAGATCTGATCTTGCTATTTCGAGACTTATAGCTGCCCTAATTCCCACCTCGTGGATCTTCGGGATTGCTGCGGAATACCAATATCCCCGATGAAGGTCGGGACTTCCTCGGTGGTATGCTGGTTAAACCTGTACACCTCCCCGGGTCCGGGATCTGACGATGTCGGTAAATGACCAAGATCTACGGTCTAGATCCATTCTTCCCGCGCACAATATCTCCGTGACTAAACTCCCAGCATCTTAACCCGATCCAACGGGCCGACGGATTTCCGAACGAGATCCAACGACTCGCATTGTCCCACTCCAGTAATCTTTCCACTAATTCATGGATGTGGAAAGATTAATGGTCCAAATGTTCTCCTGGTCATGGGATTCACCATCCCATTTCCTCAAGAGTTCAAAGATAGAGGGTAAAAGGGGCAAGGTATGTAATGGCCTTGTTACTTTCGTTAGTCTAACGGTCATGAATGGATATTTGTCATCCGATGAGATCTCATTCGCCGATTTGTTACTTATCCCTACACTACTATCTCAGAACCTTAAGAGAGTCATTCCTCCTCATACAAGCATAAGACTTATGCATTCAAGTCCTTTTTCCTCGGTTCTTGTGAACCTTTCTAAGGAGGGAATGTCTCTGCGATGAGATTCATTCCAGGGCATCCCTCGAGATGGGTAAGGGGAAACAAACTCCCAAGAACGGATTGGAAGTCTAAATTGGTTCATATTATGCATAATTAAATTCATTTATCAATGTAAGTCATGCATGGTTTCTCCTCGCTATAAGCATATATCTATTCATTCTATCAAACACTGCATTTATTCTAACAATGAAATCATTCACAATTTCACAATTTATGAGCATATATATACATATATCACTTCATGAATTTCAGATGCAATATGTAAAACACTTATCAGAAATAACACTGTGGCGGGTGTGTGACTACCGAGAGGGTGCTCGCTTTCTCCTAACCAGACATGTGACATCACTCCCAGCTGATTTACCACTAGACACTTCGAAGCCGAGACTATTTATGTTGTGAGATCAAGCACTGCCCCTGGGCCAAAGGACTAGGAGCCAAGGTTGTAATCCTTTCCTCTCTCTGCTACACCACTCGTGAGATAATGCCAGAGTTCCTTCGCCTCTCTCAATCAAGCCACCTAATGTGCCTTATCCTCTCGCTGATGGTTACGTGGTATGCTGGCCACCTCAAGATCGGGATCAGGCTTTGACGGCTCTACGGTTGGGTGGTTCACCTCCCATCCCTCATTAAGCTATCCACCTACCAACCTGCAAGTAAATTATTTCAGGCCAGCGAACCTCTCTTGGTTCTCTAGGCCAATGGAGTCCAAATACTGTATTTAATTCTCAGTGGAAGTAAACGCCACCTTTCCAGGTGCCCTCCACCACCATCATGGTCTCTTTTCAGCAAATCCTCCTCAGTACCAGAATAAATTCAAATGTCATTCACATTCATCGTAATCTTCTTCATAAGGTCCATTCAATCATACATTCACATTTTCATCATGCTCTAGCATGGTAATTCCTCAGATAGGGATTTAATTACAAATTTGTGGGAAACAGGGTGTTACACTTATGTTATTATTTTCTTAATATTTGGGTTTACTTTCTAATTATCAAGGCTAGACTAGTTCAAATTATCACCTTACTGTGTCAATTTTGTTGCTTAATTGATTATGGTGCATTACTTTGGTTTCCTTATGTATTCTTGTCTTGGTAAGTAGAGGTATCATTTTCTTATGTTTCAATGTTCCATGCATTTGCCCAAGCATGGATACCAAGACTCTTGGTATGTGGAGGTTATGACTCCTTTGTACTCTTTTGACTTGGACACTAACAATTTCCCACCATCAAGTGTTTATACTTTGATCTTATAGTATCTAAAATAAATCATATCTATAGAGAAATTATGGAGAAAATTTGTAGAGCATATTTAGGGTATACTTGGTTTTCACTAGGGGAACAAGTTACTTCTAAACTTCATCATTGTCACTGTACTTATCTCCCAATTGAGAATGCATCTATCATCACTGTGAGCATGAACATCTTATAAGTTAATGCCCTCATAGGTTTCTCTTTCATCTTGGGAGGGAAATTGAAGTTCTATTCTCACAAGCTAAACATGGAGATCGAACATCACATATTACATGACCAACATATATGTAAATTATGCAACAAGAAACCCAAATGTGAAGTTGTTTCATACCCCAACTAGATCTAATTTCATTAGGGGCCTCTTGTTATACCCTGTGATTCAAGTAGAATGGAAGATATTGACAATTTTCAGAGGAGTACTTGGCATTGAATCACATTTACAATCTAGAATTGTGCTCATATTACACATATTTATTGTGTACTAGTCACTTCTTATTGACCTCAAATGTTAAGAGATACAACTCTTCTCATATTTCCTCATAATCCTTTCTCTAAACTCAGTGTTGTACCATTGTTTGTTTTCCTTTTCATCTTCCCATATTTTCATATAAGCCTTTCACTAACTTAGTATATATATAAGTGAAATTAAGGGCTCTATAATCAAATTGGAATCCTTCAGTTAAGAAGTCACAAGTCTTCCACAACAATAAATTGCCAATCACAAATACAAAGTTGTCTAAAACTTACACAAAATCTCAACCTCAATCACAATGGGGAAAACATGTTCACAAAAAACTCTAAATAAAACAATACAAAATTGTTTAAAACTTACACGTGTCCCAACCTTAATCACAATGAGGAAAATATGTTCATAAAAAGCTCTAAATAGAGTAATAACAACCCTCCACTTTCAAAGAACCAACAAATACCTTTATATCAATAATGGTATTTGTGCTCATGTTTTTTCCCAAAATAAGTTAAAATATATTTAAAACATTACTCCAAAACAACCATACCAAAGGTAAGACAAGTCTGGAGATCATATTCAATACCATTTATCCCGGAGTTAAACTCATGGTATAGAGGTTGCAACGAAACCTTGTTCAATGTATAATAAGGGTACTTCACTAGAGGACATCCCATGAATATGTTAGTATGAGCCCTACTCCTTGAATTCCTACGTCAAACTCCTACCTCACATCTCTTGACATATGTTTAGTGATCTATCAACTAAGTGTTACCTCATACCCCAAGAGGACAATGGTGTTTATGTTCAACAACTATTTATACTTTGTTTTTAGTTTAGGTTTTACTCTGAAGGTTTTAAGTTTTTTTTATGTGTGGCAACTATCACTGGACTCTGGTAATGCAATTCTTGGCAAAATCATAGTTTTATATTATTCAAATAGATTTCATTAGAAACTCAAAAATCCATGGTCATTTAAAATATGTAAACTCTATCATTGAAATATGTAATTTTCTAAATTTTTAAAGGAATTTTGAACCAAATCCACAAGCCTCAACATTTAATATTGCTTAGCAGGATATGTATTGGTTGTTTTCCTTAGATAACCTAGAAAAGAATAGCAAAATATAAGATTACTAGATATATGGACTAAGGTTGGAATTTCTTTCTTCGACTATCTTAATGCCCATTATGTTTGTTTTAAGGAAGAAAATTAATAGTTACATGAAAATTTTAAACAATAGAGAATGGGTGTGTCACCTGACGCCCACTAGGGAAGAATAAGTTCCATAATAAAGAGCATGGAGTGGTGGTTGGTTGCTCCTACAACCCTGTTCCTTAGATGGTGAGCAATATCTAGCTTGCTACGTTGTATTGAATGTTGTAGTGGGCGGATTATAAGTCCTCAGATCTGAAAGAAATTCAGATTTGACGACCTATAATCCACCCGCCTCAACATTCAATGCTGTGTATTGGCCGCCTTCTTGAGATAACCTAGAAAAGAGTAGCAAAGTATAAGAGGAATATGGCCAGATATATGGACTAAGGTTGGAATTTCAAACCTGTAAGGCCCATCAAATCTGGCGGTTTCTTCTACTATCTTAATGCCCATTATGTTTGTTTTAATTTTAAACTATAGAGCATGGGTGTGTCACCTGAAGCCCACAAGAATAAGTTCCATAATAAAGAGAATGGAGTGGTGGTTGGTTGCTCCTACAACCTTGTTCTTTAGATGGTGGGCAATATCTAGCTTGCTAAGCTGCATTGAATGCTGCAGTGGGTGGATTATAAGTCCTTGGATCTGAAAGCAATTGAGATCTGACTATCTATAATCCACTCACCTCAATATTTAATGTTTTACAATAAACTGTGTATTAGACTGCATGGTGTGCTAGTTGGATGGCCATATATATAGAATAAGGTTGGAATTTCAAACTTGTAAGCCTCATCAAATATGACGATTTCTTCTACTATCTTAATGCCCATTATGATTGTTTTAAGGAAGAAAACTCACAATTACATGAAAATTTTAACAGGTAAATTGTCAAGTGATTAGCAATTTTTCCATCAATTTCCATCACATTGTGGAGACTTGTGGAATCCGCTAACACTAACACGGAATAAAAAAAAAAAAAAATTAAAAAAAACCAGATGCCATACCATGCCTTGCCTGTTCTATAGCTGCAGCCTACTCCCCTCAGTAAATAGATAATACATATCATATATATGATAGTTCACAAGACGGTGGCGTCTGAGCCTTAAATTCTTGTAAAGGACAAGCCATGATGATCGCCACTGGCTGCGTTTAGCCTGCAGTATTTCTGTGGGACAATATCAAATCAATCCAAATCAAATCTGGTTAGATGGACGCTTGCGAGTCGGGCCTGCGACACTCGTATTCCAATTCGGAAGGACTGCAAGCTAGCTGACCAACAAACCTTTTGTTGGAGGATTAGAGGCAATCAGTATTCCATTGAAATCACACTCTCCTCCCCTTCTTGTGGTCTATATACATTTTGGAACGCCAGGTTTTAGAACGGGACAGCGTAAAGTTTATCTCGTCTTAAAAAATGGCTTTTTAATTCTCCAATATGACATGCAATAACATGAGATGTAATGCAAAATGTTTGTATTTTTTTTTTTAATTTTATTCTAAATTTAATTAAAAATTATTGAAATTATAGATTTGAGTTATTGAAATTGTATTATCTATTAATAAAAAACAAAAAATTAAACATTTAAACTACACCATTTTTAACTATCCTATTACTCTCCATGCTTGAAACATCCTTACAAACTTGAAGTCGTGATTTTGAAGATGGCCTTTTGTAATAATATGCCTTTGCAATCATCCTTACAATGCTTGAAACATCCTTACAAACTTAAAGGTCGTGATTTTGAAGATGGTCTTTTGTAATAAAATGCCTTTGCAATCTTGAAACATCCTTGCAACCTTAAGGTTGTGATTTTAAAGCCATGCCACAAATTTGGGATTATGAGAGTATGTCTCTGATAATAATATGCCTTGCAATCTTTTCTCGATCTCACACCCTTGAGGTTGCATCCACAATCAATATCACAATATCACAGGCATTATGGATCCTTACAACTTTCTTTGTGATTTCATCTTGTGGATTTTTATCCAACTTTTTTTGTGTTTCTTGGTATTGTGAATTTTTATAAAAAAATTTATAATTCATTTTGGATTGGAGATTTTTGCAATTTTATCCAACTTTTTTTTGTGTTTTTGGTAAATTTATACGAAGTTAAAAGTCAATCAATAGAATAATGGTTTATAGCCCCATGGGATAGCACAATTGGTGAGATGTGTGCACACTCTCTCGATACAGGGAGAGGTCATGAGTTCAAGCCTTGTGTCCCTCAGGTTGCGGTTTAGCATCTTTACCATCCACAAACGCGGGGAAGTATTGGTGAGTTTCCCGCGCCTATTTTCTTGGTGAAAAAAGAATAATGGTTCAGGAAGATGACAACGGTCGTTGAATGCCTTACCCATGTTGAACAAAGCTATGCAAGGGATATCAATTGGGGTATGACTCATGTGCTTCAATAATTGATACAATGGGTACATAAAATACTAATACATTCACATTCTATGGTGGGAAAATAAGGGTTAATGAATGTGCAACTTCACCTACCCATTTGATAAATTTTGTCCTCACCAAAAGATTGGTAGCCATGATTGATTTGTGCTCCCTACATAAAAAAAAATACCCCTCAAGTTTAGCAACCTTGAGACTATTACATGATAATACCTTCATCTAACACAAGTTTAGATGTTTCTCAATTGTTAAAAGGTGAGAGTTCTCTAGATTTGTTTAAATATGTCCTCACTAACCAACCAAGAGGAAATCCATGGTAAGAAATATTATACATGAACTACTACCAACACTACCTAATGCACCTTTTACAAACATACTCTATTTATTATTTCCAATGTCCTTTATTAGTCCTTGTCTTTTAGGCTAGGAATATATGAATTGGCTTCTAGTCATTTCTATTACTTATACATAAATCAAAGCCTTTATTATTCAAATTCTAGAATAAATTATTGGATAATCTATCATCCATGGTCTTTGTGGCATGACTATCTAATTTATTCTATGATGCAACTCTAATGCCAACATTACAATGCACCTTTCGCAAACATATTCTATTTATTATCTCCAATGTCTTTTATTAGTCCTTGCCCTTTAGGCTAGGAATATGAACCAACTTGCCATCATTCCGATTACTTACACAAAAACTAATTCCTTTGTTGTTCACATTCGAGAATACATTATTGGATAGTCTATTATCCATGGTCTTTGTGGCATGACTATCTAATTTATTCTACAACACAACTATGTCGCCAACACTACCAAATGCACCTTTTACATGCATACTTTATTCATTATCTCCAATTTCGCTTATTAGTCTCTGCCTTTTAGGCTAGGGGTATATGAATCAACTTGTTGTCATTTCTATTACTTATATGGAAATCAATCCCTCGTTTATTCACATAAGCTAAGTTTTCCCTTGGTTTTTATAAAAAGATATAAAATTATTTTTCTTAACGAATCGCATACCTATCTGTCTTATTTGGCCTCATCTAGTGTAGTGTTCCTTAACCCTTGAAAATTAAAACACAACCAGGTATATAGAGAATATAATTTCAAAATAACTAGAAACAAGCGGCAATAAGATGAAATCTACAAAGATGCCCTTGTATATTGATAATGTGAAGAAGGAAAACAATGTTTTCTTGCCTCTTAAGGTGGGGTGACCTTTCACTGAGTAAAGCTCCAAATACACAACACAAGACAAACATTTCATATTCTCATATCGCTTTAAATATATTTTTCATAGCAAAAACACTAAATATTTGTGGTCCCATCATTGATGGGTAGAAACTACCTAGTGGGCCTTATAAAGTGGACCCTTTTACATCAAATAAATATCCACTATTATCCAATGGGCCTTATTCAAAGAGGATGGGTTCATACAACAATTAACAAACTCCTAGGTATCCTAAAGTAGGGAGGTGAGGGTAGCACCCTAACTTGCCCTACCCGTTTGAAAGTAGTGTTGTCCTCAAGGATGAAGATGAAAAAATTGTTGCAGGATCATGGATGGTTCCCATGTGGCATCTTCAGGTGGCATGTCTTTCCACTAGATCAATACTTCATTGATCATGTGTTGACCTAATTGACACTCTTTGGTATCCAATATTGCTTATGGTTGGAGCCAAATGGAGCCTTCTTCATCAAGTTTGGGTAAGCTAGTTTGCACCTTGCACTTAGATCACATAACCTTATTTAGTAAAGACACATGAAATATTAGACGAATGTTGGAGTGGGATGGAAGAGCCAATTTGTAGGCCACTTTTCCAATGCATTGGATGATCTCATAAGGTCCATAGAATGTGCGTGCTAATTTTTTAGGTGTTTTGTCTTTGAGTGATGTTTATTTATAGGGTTGAAAGCAAAGAAACACATGATCCCCTACTGCAAAAGAACGTTCAAAGTGTTGTCGGTTTGCTTGTTCATTCTATTTTGGGTCATAACCAAATTGTCCTTTAGGATGTGGAGAATGGCTTCTCTAGTGTGGAGTGTGTGATCTAATTCCTAAACTTTGGAAGCTCCTAGTAAATATGAAGTGAATAAAAATCATTTTTGGCCATAAACTGCTTCATATGGAGTCATGTTCGGGGGTAATTTCAAGGATGAAAATTTATCTTGAAATGTATAAACCTTGTAGAATCTTACTAGTCCTTAATATGCAAACTGTAAAATGTTTGATGATATTTTTGTAAAAATATTCAAATTTCTAAGGATCTTATATAGTTTCTATAATTTTTTGGTGATTTTTAAGTTAAAATAATTGTATCCTATAGAATTTGGGTGAATCGTTTTTAGAAAAAAAGGAAATTGGAGAATCTTTTTTTTTGGAAAAAATAAGAAAAAATAGCCCATGGGAGAAATTCAGCCCCTAAATTTTTCCTCGGTCATGTTGGTAGCTGTATTGTACCACCATTCCATGAGAGGAAGATATTGTTCCCATTGGTGTGGTTTTTCCAAGGCAAAGCATCTCAAATATGTTAAAATATTTTTTTGGGCATTTGTTCAGTTTGACCATCTGTTTGGGGGTGGTATGTAGTGCTCATTTTTAGCTAGGTACCATGTAGTTTAAACATCTTCTGCCAAAATTTTCCAATGAAGGTAGGGTTTTCATCTAAGACAATAGAAGTGCACATGCCATGTAATTTAAAAATATGATCAAGGACGACTTGGGAAACATAAGAGAGGGTAAACATATGTGGTAGGGCACAAAAATGAGCATATTTGGAGAGACAAACAACTACCACCATGATCACATATTTGTTTCTTTCCCTCAGAAGTCACACTATAAAATCCATAGCGATGTCAACCCATATGTGTGTTAGGATCGTTAGTGTTTGCAATGTCCCTAGTATATTTACGGTATCCCATTTGTTTCCTTGGTGGGTGTCACAAGTTTCCAAAAAATCTTGGATGTTAATTTGCATGCCCTCCCAAAAGAATGAGTGCTTAGTTCATTCATATGTTTTATGAAATCTAGAGTGACATGTTGTAGGTGATGAATGAAATTCCTCTAAGATTCTTTGTTTTAAGGAATAATTCTTTACTAGAACAATGCATCATTTATATTACAATATATCTAGATGTCATGTATAACCCTTAGGAGGGTTGGGATATTCCTGAAGCATGTGGATGAGTTGATTGGTAGTTTCATTTTCCAAAAATTCTTGACGGGCTTCCTCAAGCCAACCTGGAATAGGTAAAGATCAGGAAAAGAGGGATCCATCATCCTCAAATTGTTGGGATAAGACATCAACTACCACATTTTCTTTACCCTACTTATATATAATATAATATTCATGACCCACTTATGTTTCTCTAGTGAGAATAACCTTTGTTTAAGAAAATATTTCAAACAATGATGATCAATCTTGATATAGAAATGTCCCCTAATGAGGTATGGGCACCCGGTCTCTACTACATGCAAGATGGCCATCATCTCTTTCTTGTATATGGATTTACCCAAATTGTAGTTGTATAACGAATTATTGGTGAATTCCAAAGAGTGCCCTTCTTGCATCAATACCACTCCAATACCTTTGCTTGAGGCATCACATTCCAAGAAAAAAGTCTTAGTAAAATTCAGAATAGATAATATTGGAGTCATGCACATGGCATCCATTAAATCTAGGAAGGCCTATCCAATAACCCCATTCCAAACAAATAAATTATTTTTTAGTATAAAGGTTAAGGGAGTAGTGATTTTTTCATCATCTTCCAAAAAATTCCTATAGTAGCTAGTAAGTCCTAAGAATCCACAGACGCTCTTCAGGGTTTTGGGATGGTGCCAATCTTGCATAACTACAATTTTCTTCAGATCAACTCACACTTCCTCTTGACTTACAATGTGACCCAAGTATTCAACCTCTGAATCCCCAAATTCACATTTGGAATTTTTTACAAATAGTTGGTGATCTTGTATGGATTGTCGTGCTCTATTAACATACTCTATGTGGTATTCCAATGTTTTTTTGTAGATAAGAATACAATCAAATAATACTAGCACAAAATTGCATAGGAATGGGAAAAACATCTTGTTCATGAGGATCTGGAAGGTTGATGGACCATTACAAAGGCTTAAAGGAATCATTAAATACTCATAATGATATTCATGTGTACAAAATGTAATCTTAGGGATGTCTGCCTCTTTCATCCTAATCTACTGGTAGATAGAATGAAGGTCACATTTAGTGAAAAACTTGGATTCATGAAGTTCATCCAAGAGGTCATCAATAACTGAGATAGGAAATTTGTCCTTGATGGTAAACTTATTGAGAGCCCAAAAATCAGAAGACATGCACTGAGTATCTTCTTTAATACCATGATCACTAGTGATGAGTATGGGCTAGTACTAGAATGTATGACTCCTACCTCCAACAATTCCTAAATGATCTTTTCAGTTTCATTTTTTTGTGAAAAAGGGTGATGATAAGGATTCACATTGGCTGGTTGATTACCTGAAATGAGGGGAATACCATGGTCATGCTATACATGTGAAGGTGGTAAACCTTGTGTTGTTTCAAATACCTAATGATGCTCAAAGATAATCAATTGAAAATCAGGGTGAATCTCTTCTGGTCTGTTTTCATCTACTTGTATGAAATTGAAACATGAAATGACACTCGAGTGGCTTTTTTTCAAGAACTTCTCCATACGATGAGAGATGATAATTTTAGGGGAACTCGATGTATGTCCCTTAAGGGTATGCTTCTACCCTTCATGTGTGAAGCTCACATATAATTGTTTGATATCCATGGTAACTAGTCCTAAAGTGCATAATCATTCTTCCCTAAGAAATATACCAAAGCCTCCCATTTCAATAGAAAAAATGTGAGTTTGAGATGATACTCACCAATTTTCTAGTTTTACATTTTCACAATGACCCCCACATTTCATCATACCACCATTGGCGATCATAATTTGAAATATTAGATATGGGATGTGTTATTGCACAATATGTAGATGGGGAAAAGCCCAACCCAATCCATGGAAGTGTGACAACTATGGGAGTACCTACCCACTGTCACCTTAGATAGATACTCCCCTCGATTTAGTGATCATGAAATCACCACAAAGGGGTAATCTCAATTACCCTAGGGGGATTGAGATGGAAAGTGAAATGATGATGAATGGATCCCCTTATAGGTCAATCTTGGAGGTAAAGAGAGGAATGAGGAAGTGTCTTGTGAAAGAGTAAATGGTTTCCAAGGGTTGTGCACCTACAAAACAATGTTAGGCACCAAAACAGAACAATATATTGCAACATAAGCCTCAAAACCTAAGGGGTATCAACAAAATAAGATTGATGTCCAAGAACTGCATCATATATCAGATTTATATCAACAATGAGTAAGTTATGATAGCTGCATAATTAGACATCAAAATCATCAAACAATTATTCGATGATCAAGCACTATGTAGACAATATTCCAATACTTAAATACAAGATTTGACGGTAAAATGAGGCTGCAAAATGATGTTATCAGCGATGTATTAGGGAATCTTTATGTATGTATAAAACAAAAATCTACAAAAGAAAATTCTAACCACAAAAAATAACAAGTAAACCATCAAAATGATAGCTATTGAACAATAGAACAATAATATATGTTCACAAGAAATTTTCAATGGTAGATTAGAGAGAAATGAGTGAAAGAGGTAGCCCCTAGTAGAAACCATTTCCCCGAGGGTGACCACTTACTAGGAAAACAATGTCAACTGCCAAGGTGAAATAAGGAAAATAACATAATTTCTAAGAAAGCGTCTTCAAAATCAAGGAAGAACCCTTTGCAACATATTCAAATGCTTCATTTATTAAAATGACACTTACCACAACACTAGACTCGTTACCTCATGGAGCAAGGCATGTCATCCTCTGTGAGCCAAGATGGTGAGGTGAATGGTGCAACCATCAAACACAAGGTGATGGATGGTGTGATGTGGGGCTCTTCCTACTAGTCTGTCTCTCAATACTCCATGTCTGCAACGTGAGGGCCTCGAGAAATCATGTCCTTAGTTATCCCTAGAAATGGGGGATAACATGATGAACATAATAATGGGTGTCTTGTTCCACTCTCCTATGGATAAAACTGTGAGTGTTTCCAATATCAACCAACATAATCACTTTGTGGTGCTTGATGTATCCAATCAATTTCAATGTTTTGTGTGGCAAGAAATTTCATAGGGCATGGAGATAAATTTGAAGTTCCTTGAAAGGAGTTTGTAAGGGAGATTCATCTCCCATGAGGGGGTTTTTTTCTTCAAAATTTAGTTCAAGAGTATATTCAACATGAATTTTGTCTGAGTAGTCATGTGGAGATACATCCATTTGAAATAATTTGTGTTCTTTACATTTGTTCCCTTTGAAATACCATTCATCATAATTATATCAAAGATGGAGGAATTCACATTCTACCATCTCTTCAAAAGATAACTTACGGATAGGGATTAGCTGTGAGTTGGAGGAGCCAAGGGTAGTTTCCATAGGGATTAGGGAAAGTGGTGAATGAAGGTCTCTTTGTGTTTGCATTGATCACTAACTCAGCTTATGTAGCTTTGTCACAAGATTCCAACCATGTTTATGGGTGTTGCATCATGTTTTGTTCTTTAATTGAGCCTACATAAAGCAATTTCCAAAACTGGGTCCAGGTAATGTAGCCTTGATAAACCTTCACCACCACTTCCAATGGTCAACATCCAAATATAATACCTACATGTTTAGTTTGTGTAGGTCATGAATACTTCCATGTAGAGAGAAATAATGTTCCATTTGGGTAACGCACCCTCAAGGATTCAACCCATTAAATTTGTTCCTAACAAACTTTGGAAAATGGTGCCATGAATTATGATCCTGAAAGTGTGGGAGGTGATTATCCTTAAACATGTGTGTGGCTTGCAGTTTAGGTGAGGTAAATTCCTCCTTGGTTGGATCAATATTTGTATATGGTATATGGATATCACCTAATATTTTCAATAATTCTCCTTGTTTTGTCATTGTTGCATTCATAACATNATTATCCTTAAACATGTGTGTGGCTTGCAGTTTAGGTGAGGTAAATTCCTCCTTGGTTGGATCAATATTTGTATATGGTATATGGATATCACCTAATATTTTCAATAATTCTCCTTGTTTTGTCATTGTTGCATTCATAACATCGAGTGTAGGCTCAATGTCAGCCACCTTGTCTTCTAGATGTTGGTGCTAAGAAAGTTGCATATGTTGTTGGTTTTGAGTTGGTGGGGCCTAATGTTGGTTCTTCAAGTTGGCCATGTTGTGATTTTGAACCATGAGATCACCAAAGATTGTTTGGAAGTGTTATTCTTCACTTATCTCATTTGTGATCAATAACTTGAAATGAGTCTTTTCAAATATACCCCAAATCATTGTATTGTTTGGTCCACCCCGAAAGGGTTACATAAGAGGTATAGCCATATGATCAACACGATGCAAGGGATGTTTTGATTTATTTCTCCCACAATGGTGCTAGTGGGACCCATATTTTTTTCTTGAGTACTACTCATAATTGATTAAAACTGCAGTGGTGGAATCTTCAAATTCCTTCTAGATGTAAATATGTAGGAATTTTGTTGGGTGGTTGCAGAATCTAAGGTTTGTATGGCCCTAGAGACAAAGGATTTTTAGTTTCTATAGATATATTATATACTTGCAGGGTCTAACAATAGTACTCGAGCCAATATATCAGGGCACTAACTAAGAAGGATCAACCATGTCCTTAGTCATATGACCCAACTACCCAAATACTAGGGAGTCATATCCCTAAGTGTTTTACTCAGTGTACTATTTAAACAAGATGGTTGATCAATTGATCTAGAGTTGGTTTCAGGTATACCTAGGGGGATTTTGATATACCCAAATATATGTGGAATCGAGATTCTATATAGGTGTTGTATGATGTGATACTAATCAAATGGCTACCAACAGGGGTTACAAGGGTTTCTGAAAACATGATTCCACTTTTATTTCCTTTGTGTATTCTTCCCCAACCACAGTTTCACCTACTTAATGACAAATCATCATGTTATTTAAAGATTTTGAAACACGTCTCTAGCATGAAAAAAAATATACTAAAATTCAAAGGCATGTTAGCTCAAGAAAGAGCTTTGATACCACTTGTAGTGATCCTTAACCCTTTAAAATTTAAACACATCTAGGTACACAGCGAATATAATTACAAAATAATGAGAAACAAGCAGAAATAAGATGGAATCTATAAAGATACCATTGTGTATTGATAATGTGAAGAAGGAAAACAATGTTCACTTTCCTCTTAAGGTGGGTCGATCTTTCATTGAGCAAAGATCCAAACACACAACATGAGACAAACATTCCATAGTCTCATATCTCTTTAAATAACTTTTTCATATAAAAAACCCTAAGTACTTCCATTCCTGTCACTGGTGGGTACCAACTACCTAGTGGGACTTATAAAGTGGGCCCTTTTTTATCCAGGTGGATATCAGTGGGCACCCACCTTTTCCAGCTGGCTCAAAACAACTTTCTAGCAATTTTGATAATTTACTATTTTTAGCAGTTGTGAAACTATTGTAATCCTTGGATAGATCTTTCCAATGGGACATCATATGCCTAAAACGTAGATCATATGAAAAAGTTAAGACCCCGAGAAATTGATGTACTGACTTACCCAAACAGGGCCCACATGACTTCTAGCGCTTCATCTCCTAGGGTGAGGTTTTTGGATGTTTAGGGTTTTTGAAACTTCTGTTTATTATAAAAAGGCCTTGAGAGCCTCATTGTAATCATCTTCTTGTGAATGAGCGCATCTGTCACATCTCTTCTCAGAGATAATCCACCACAATTCCAGCGAGCTTGTTTTCTGCTACATTTTACAGTTTCATCTTATTTCCTTATTGAATAGAAAACCAGTTTTATTGTATCTCTATTATTCTATGTTAAGCATCTGGTAATAATATGTAGTCATTTTGTTCTGCTCATAAATCCGGATCAATGGTATCAGAGCGGTCTTATCCTTGTTGTCTTAATGCAAGTCCCCAACGAGGTTGGAGTACAAAGAGTTGGGTCTCAAGCTTGTTTCTCTTGAGGAAAAAATATCTCGCACACCCAAGCGACCTCTCATGGAAGGAGAAAAGAAAGATGAAGGGACAAGAGATCCTTTCAAACTGTTGATTGAGGAAGTCCTCACGCAAAAGAGGAACGAGATGATGGATAATTTCATGCAAATCCTTCAACAACTACCAACAAGCGACACATCTTCTTTGAGCGGAGGCACCGCCCCCTTCAAGGTACAAATAAACTTCGATATTCCTATATTTGAAGTTCATATAGATGCAGATGTTGTAGACAAGTGGTTGAATCTACTAGAAGGGTATTTTTGGTCCATAACTTTTCAAATAGAGAAAATATTACTTTTGCACTCCTCAAAGCCATTCCCCATGTCAAATATTGGTGGGAAAATTTTTGAGAAAAGGAAACAGAGGAACCCTCATTATTTACAGTCACGACCACATGGGAATCCTTCAGGGATGTTATTAAGGAAAAATACTACTCTGTCAGAAGTTATGACGACTTGTATACCAAATGGACCACACTACGGCAAGAAAGAGACTAAGCAATGCCAGATTTCACAAATATCTTCCATACCTTGCACACCAAGCTAGGTATCAAAGATTCAGAGCGACATCTGGTGCTCAAGTATCACAGTGCTCTATATAGATACATCTAGATTGCAATGGAATTTCTAGACATCTCATCCTTGGGCGTGACCTACCGATATGCCATCAAAATCAAGCAGAAGCTCAAACAAAAGATGTGAAAATTTGGGTCGGGGAACCCCTCACAAAAAAATCCAAGAAAGGGTGGCCCCAACCCACAGAACAATGGACACAACAAAGATGGATAGTATCAGGAAAAATAGTCCAAGCCACAAGAAAAGAAGGACATTGAAAAGACAAAGAAAGATACTAGGAAGTGGTGCGACTTCCATAAGAGCCCTTGGCATAACACTGTTGACTGCTACTCAAAGAAGACGCTGGTGGCTGAAGTGAAAGCCTCTGAATCAGATGTAGGTTCTGACTCTGAGTAAAAACTAGAAAGGGGAAGATAGATCATTGACGTGGAACCCAGTGCCACCGTTGCTACCACCAAGCTCCAGCATGGTGAACTAGATGAGCCATAAGAAGGAGAGTGCATCTTCCATTTATAGATGTGGGTAAAAGGCACCCCACTGCACTTCATCATTGATAGTGGTAGCCAGAAGAACCTCATCTCAGCAGAGTTCATCAAGTGGTTGGCCCTACCGACAACGTCGCACCCACAACCCTACACCATTGGATGGTTCCACCAAGGAAGAGATCTTCGCTTTAGCCAATAGTGTCGGCTGTCGTACGACATCAATCCCTTCAAAGACGAGGTATTGTGTGATATTTCTCCTCTCGAAGTTTGTAATGTTATTTTAGGCCAATCTTATTTGTGGAAACGTCATGTTGTATATGAGTCTAGGCCTTGTAGTGTTATTATTACTTTGAACATGAAATTGTGCAGGATACCCAAGGTTGTCCCACCTAGTGCTATTTCCTTGATCTCTGCTAAGAAATGCAGGAAGGTCATCTCTTAGATGGGGAAGTTTGTCTTCTTCATGATTTTCTCGTAGAATGAGAGAAAAAGCATAGCCACATCCAGGGTCTCTATGACCAACCTCTCCACATAGCAGAAGCAAGTAGATAAGGTTGTGGAAGAATACTCGGATATATTCTCCTCACCTACCAGGGTACCTATGAAATACCAGGTCAAGCACCCCATCGATCTGACCCCTGGCGCACCGCTTCCCAATGGGCCAGTCTATCACCGCTCTCTATTAGAGAATGAGGAGATCAAGTGACAGATCCAAGAATTGCTCCATAAGGGGCACATTCATCCCAACTCATCACCTTGCGGGAGCCCAATCGTGTTGGTATAAAAGAAATATGGCACTTGGCGACTTTGCATTGATTACCAGGCTCTGAATAAAATCACAGTTGGAAATCGGTACCTGATTCCCCGAATCGATGACCTCCTTGATCAACTCATGGGGGGGAAATACTTCAGTAAGATTGATCTGAAGTTTGGCTACCACCAGGTCCTGATAGAACAGACAGATGTATGGAAGACCGCCTTCAAGTCAAAGGAAGGCATTTTTGAATGGTTGGTCATGCCCTTTGGTCTGACAAATGCTCCAACCACTTTCACGAGGATGATGGATGATATCCTACGACCATTTACTAATACTTTTGTAGTGGTGTATCTGGATGACATTCTCATTTACAACAAGACTTGGGCCGAACACTTGCAGCATATTCAGCAGGTTCTGCACATCCTGCGACAGCACAAGCTATACACCAACATGGAAAAATGCTCCTTCGTCATGGAAAGGATCCATTACCTAGGCTACAATATTGATCAACATGGCGTACATGTGGATCTAGCCAACATCCAAGTCATCTGTGACTGGCCAGCCCCAACAACACTCACTGAGCTTTGGAGCTTCTTGGGCCTTGCCAATTTCTACCGCAGGTTTGTGTTGGGATTCTCCCATATTGCATGGGCTCTCAGCCAAATAACTAGGGGTGGTGGTAAGGTGAAATTTGCGTGGGGTTGGCCCCAACAACAATCATTCGATGATTTGAAGCATCACTTGTTCTCAGCCCCATTACTTTCACTACCAAACCTGCATCATCCCTTTGAGATTGAGACTGATGCTTCAAACTATGTTGTGGGTGTTGTTCTCACACAACACGACCACCCCATGGCCTATCATAGTGAGACACTATCAGATGTTGTCCATAAGTACCCTACTTACGACAAAAAAATGTACTTCATTGTGCAAGCCTGCCACCAGTGGAGACATTACATTCTTGGGAGGGAGACAGTCATCCACACTGATCATAAGACACTGTAGTTCATGCAGACATAAGGAAAATTGCAGAATGACCGCCATCAAAAGTGGTCCACATACTTGCAGCAATTCCACCTGAACATCAAGTATAAAACAGGAAGAACCAACCATGTCGCTGATTTCCTCAGCAGACCACCAGTCACGACACTCACCACAGTTCTATACTCTTGCGGCCATGAGACCTCTGGATGGTCCCAACTCTATGAGACATACCCAGACTTTGCCACCACCTACCAAATGTTGGGTGCAAAGGAAATGGTCAATAATTTCCATCTTCAGGATGAGTTGTTGTGTTGTCTGGGCCATATTTGTATTCCATCAAGCGAGTGAGTGAAGCTGATCTGGGAATCCCACTACAATCGGGTGGCAGGAAACTTCGGCATTGAAAAGCCAGTGGCGATGGTACAAAAACATTTCTACTGGCCGAAACTTCGAGAAGAGGTCAGAAAATATATCAGGTCTTGCATTGCCTGTGCTATTGCCAAACCAACCACTAAGAAACAGGGCCTGTACACCCCTCTTCTGACTCCTGACAGGCCATGGGAATCCATTTCAATGGACTACATGTCGGGCCTCCCATCCACCAAGCAGGGAAATAACTGTGTTTTTGTGGTTGTTGATCACTTTTCTAAGATGGTGATTTTGGTTGCTTGCAAGAAGAGCATCACAGCAGAAGCCACTGCCAAGCTCTTCTTTGAATGAGTCTGGGTACATTTTGGAATCCCACAAACCATTGTCTCAGATCGGGACAGTCGATTTCTCAGCACATTCTAGTCGAGCCTCTGGTCACTGTTGGACACCAAGCTCACCAAATCCACGGC